>BQNB010100835.1:12899-24613 GCA_026074375.1 Tanacetum coccineum
AGTACTTTGACTTTCTACTTAGCAGTACGTTGACCTTTTGCTTAGCAGTACGTTGACCTTTTGACTTGTATTTCCCAACACTGTTATCATTCAAACTTTGTGTTTTAGATTTTGGGACCTTTCATTTGTAAAAACTCTGATGAAATAATGAATGATAACTAAATTTTCAAAAACGACTCTTTTTGATTCGTTTTCTATGATTATGACTATTGTACCTTGAAGTAATACCCCAGATTAGCTTCCACTGCTATATGTAAAAATGGGGGTGTTATAGATTTGGTATCAAGAGCCACGTTATAGAGAACAAGGTTGAAACCTTAACTATAACTACTTTTCTTTTTCCATCCAAGAAAGTCCTCCGTGCCGCTATATCTTCCGAAATGGTATGTAAAGATACATAACTATTATATTACTAAATAAATAACTTATGTTATTTACCGCTGGGTTGTTAAACAGAACGATGTCTTCTCCCGACCATCCTACTTCCAATGTGGAGGATGCCTTTTCCTCAAACTTCCCAAACTATCTTCCTCCGGCTTCTCCGGATTATATCCCGACTTCACCGGGAAAAACTTACTCTAGCTCTTCCAACTCATTTGGAATAGTCCCTCTAACTTCACCAACTCTTTCGTTATTTCATGATGATCCCTACATGAAAGTTTTGCAAGCCTTTTATACTGAAAAATCACCTATCCCGCCTCCAACTATCATACCTCCATCTTCAATACCTAAACCTCAAGAATTCTTTCCTCCGGAAGAATTTTTGTCACCCAAGAAACGAGGCCGATCCTCTTCTTCTACCTCTTCCCTACCTCAAGCCTTTGAGATAGGTGAAAGCTCTCGAAAGACAAGTATAGAGCGTCATGAGGAACAAATCAAAGAAATTATGAATTACTTAGGAGAACTCTCTCTCGATCGTATTGTGCATATAGAAGATAAAGTCGAAGGTCTCGGAAAAGGACGAGTAATCATCCAACAAGATTTCGATATTTTGGAAGCTGAACTTCAACAAGCTCGTGCCCAAATTACCAAACTCCAGAGGAAACAAATGGGAAGTAACCATAAGATTTCTCTAGCCTGCTTCAGGATTACTGAACTAGGAGACATTATCAATGACATGCATATTCTTCACCAAACGGATATAGAAAATCTCCAAGACTCCATCAACGAACTCAAGAACCGTATGGAATGATCATCCAACTACTAGCTTAGATTCCAGTATTAGCTTTTAACCTAGCCACAGGATGTGTGGTATAAATAAAAACACTTGTCAAATCTTGACTATGTATAGTACTAAGGCAAGTTGTTCTTAATACAAAGGCAATCCCGTTATATACCTTGTTGTTTCATAATACCGATCCATTTATCATCACCATTCATCATCATCATTCATTATCATCATTCATCATCATCATATGCATCATTTTCATCTTTATCACCCTTATAGTAATGCTTATTTTTGAACTTTAAGCATTTTAAAGAAAAATAAGCATTACAAATTTTAGACTTGTGATATCATTCTTATTATGTGTTGTCTTTTGTTGATAGAATGCCTCCCAAAAGAACATCAACATCGGAAGCACCAACCATGACTCAAGATGCCATTAGAAAACTAGTTGCTGACAGTGTCACTGCGGCCCTAGAAGCACAAGCTGCAACAATGGCAAATGCTAGTAATCCCAACAGGAACACCGGTCCTACTGGAACTCCTGTAGTAAAAACGGGAAACTATAAAGAGTTCATCAGCTGTCAACCTTTCTACTTAAATGGTACGGAAGGAGCAGTTGGCCTTATCCGCTGGTTTGAACAAACCGAATCAGTATTCTCTTGTAGCAGATGTGCTAAAGAAAACAAAGTAACATTTTCTACTGGTACTCTGACTGACGATGCCTTGTCCTGGTGGAATGCATATGCCCAGCCTATGGGAGTAGAGCAAGCCAATCGAATCACCTGGACTGAGTTAAAAAGGCTTCTGACGAACAAGTATTGTCCCCAGACTGAAATCAGAAAAATGAAAGAAGAACTTTACAATCTGACTGTAAAAGGAAATGATCTTAAACCTTATGTTAGAAGATTCTAAGAATTAACAATCCTATTCCTGAACATGGTGCCAAAGACTGAGAAACTCTTGGAAGCTTTCATCGGGGGACTACCTCGAAGCATTAAAGGAAATGTTACTGCCTCTAAACCTCAAACTTTAGAGGAAGCCATTAACATAGCCTAAAGGCTAATGGATCAAGTAACCAAGCATACTCGAATGCAAGTATCAAGTGACAACAAACGAAAGTTTGACGATAGAAGTACTTTCAACAATAACTCCTGCAGCAACAACAACTACCGTAACACCAACAATCACCAACTACAACAAAACCAAAGGCAAGAAGCTGTTAGAGCTTATGCTGTTACTCCATCTGGAAACAATAGGTATGCTAGAGACCTCCCATTATGCAAGAGATGCAATCTCTATCACACCGAACCATGTATCGGTAAGTGTAATATTTGCAACAAGGTGGGCCATTTGACCAAGAACTACCAAAACAAGAAGCCAACCACTAGAAGTAATCAACTACCAGTGACAGTTATTTGTCATGCCTGTGGAGAAAAAGGGCATTATATAAATCAGTGCCAAAAGACCAACATCAATGCCCAGGGAAGAGCCTACATGCTAAGAGATAGGAATGCTCATCAAGACCAGAACGTGGTTACGGGTATGTTTTTTCTAAATTAGCATTTAGCCAAAGTATTGTTTGACTCTAGAGCTGATAGAAGCTTTATATCCATATCTCTTGCCTCTATGCTAAATACTCTGTCTATTACAATAGATACCTTTTATGATATCAAAATGGTTGTCGGAAACTTAGTAAGCACAAACACTGTTATCAAAGGTTGCACTCTAACTTTGTTAGATCAACCTTTCGAAATCGATCTCATGCCAATTAAACTTGGTAGTTTCGACGTTGTCATCGGTATGGACTGGTTGTCCAAGTATCATGCCAAAATTCTCTGTGACGAGAAAGTCGTTCACATTCCTATCAACGGTGAAACTCTAATCATTCGAGGTGATCAAAGTAAAACTCGACTAAATCTCATATCCTATATAAAAACCGAAAGGTATATATCCCGAGGTTGTCAAGTTTTCATGATCCAAGTAATGGAAAAGAAATCAAACGAGAAAAGACTAAAAGATATCCCTGTAGTAAAAGAATTTTCAGATGTTTTTCCTAAAGATCTACCTGGTCTTCCTCCTGTTCGCCAAGTAGAGTTCCAAATTGACTTAATCCCCGGAGCAGCGCCTGTAGCTCGAATACCTTATAGATTGGCTCCTTCAGAAATGCAAGAGTTATCTAACCAGCTTCAAGAACTAGGAGACCGAGGTTTTATTCGACCAAGTACATCGCCTTGGGAAGCTCCTGTCTTATTTGTTAAAAAGAAAGACAGATCTTTTAGAATGTGCATCGATTACCGAGAGTTGAATAAACTTACCATAAAGAATCGTTACACATTACCCAGGATCAATGACTTATTCGATCAACTTCAAGGTTCAAGCGTTTACTTAAAAATCGACTTAAGATCAGGCTATCATCAACTAAGAGTAAGAGACGAAGATATTCCTAAGACTGCTTTCAGAACAAGATACGGACATTATGAATTTCAGGTCATGCCATTTGGTTTAACTAACGCACCTGCTGTGTTCATGGATATCATGAACTGTGTGTGTAAACCATATTTGGATAAATTCATAATAGTATTTATCGATGATATTCTTATCTACTCTCGTAACAAAGAAGAACACGCAAATCATCTGAGAACTAATCTTGCGAATTAGCCGAAAAGAGAAATTATATGCCCAAGATTCTCTAAATGTGATTTCATTTTTCTGATTCGATCGAGTGCAATTCTTGACATCTCATTGATAGTCAAAGACTCAAGGTTGACCCTGCCAAGATTTGAAGCTGTTAAGAAACTGGACATCTCCACTAGCAAAAAGAAAACACCCACAAAGTCGTCAATTCTTAGGACTTAGCCGGGCTATGTACCAAAGAAGATTTATCGACAGGTTTTTTTTCAAAATTACAAAGCCTTTGATTAAATTAACACAAAAAACAAGAATTAATATTTGAGGGAGCGAAGAACAAGAACCAGCTTCCAACCCTTAAACAAAAACTCGTGAAGCACCAATCTTAGCAATACCAGAAAGGAAACGATGACTTTGTCATTTACTGTAATAGCATCTCATCATAGGTTAGGAGCAGTATTAATGTCAAAAGAGAAAAAGTCATTGCAATATGCATTCATCGACGACAACACCAAAACCTCACGAAGAAAACTATAACCACACATGATCATGAAATTAGGGAGCAGATGGTATTTGCTCTTAAAACCTGGGAGACACTATCAATACGGTACAAAGGGTACAAATATTTCCACTATTACAAAAGCCTTCAAATCACATATCTTCAGCAGAAAGAATTGAATATGAGGCAAAGCCGATGGTTAGAATTAACTCGCAGAATTCATGATTGTGAGATTGCTAATCATCCTGGAAAGGCAAAATTTTGTGGCAGATGCCTTAAGTGCGGAAGAAACATATCAAACCACATCCGAATGTTAAAGCTTGATCAAACCGTTCATCTAAAATTACCATCTCAAATTCTCGAAGCTCAAAATGAAGCCCTCAAAGAAGAAAATGTCACAATTTTTTATGTTTTTCCTTGAAACTTTCTGCAAAACTAACTATTTTTAATCTATAACTATCATAAAAACATAAACTTTAACATTTTTATTATCAAAATCTACATGTTTATATTTTTCATGTATAAAAGTTTGTAAAACACAAAATTTTCAAGTTTTACCTAGATGAACACACACAATCAACACATAATCACCCCATGGCGATTGATACAAATTGTAGGACAAAAATATATCATTCCACATCATATGAATCGAACCAAAATAAGAAGAAAAGAGAGGATGAAAGAAAGAATATTAGATTGAGAAGGAGTATTTGGATGGTTACAATTTTACAAGAGAAAATACAAATAAGAACCAACACCCTCTCCATTCATGGAGAGGGGTATTTATACCATCAATGGGCCTGCTATGGGAAGCCTTTGGGCTGTGTGGTATTTTTATTGGGCCGGGCTCAGGATTACTTTGGGCTTTAGCGCACAACACATACAATATTAGATTAAATAATGAGCCTGAATCCCGTAACTAGCCTATTACAACATTTACTAAATAAAGACCACGATTCCTTGTTTAACTCAATATTTTAAGG
Organism: Tanacetum coccineum; assembly: GCA_026074375.1. Taxonomy (NCBI): domain Eukaryota; kingdom Viridiplantae; phylum Streptophyta; class Magnoliopsida; order Asterales; family Asteraceae; genus Tanacetum; species Tanacetum coccineum. Next base: position 18,178 of record BQNB010100835.1, read on the forward strand.
CTAACAGATTACATCCTGGACCTTAATGACATAGGAAAATGTATGCTTTAGTGCGCTTATCCTCAACAAAAGAAGAGAAATCTTCTTAAACTTAAGCATGTTCGTCATGACATTCAAAGTCTATGAGCTCAAGTATTAGCTATAGAAGATAATTCTTCTATCAAGTGGTTTTCAAAAAGAACACTCCCTACTTCAAAAATATTTTAAGTGGATCAATTATTTTGATAAGTAATTTAGTTGTTCCAAAATGACTATTAAGTGAACCAGTTTTTGAGGAGGAGCTTATAAAACCAAGTTTTAATGTTTCTGAATATATTATTTCAAGACAATTTTTATGTATCGAAAACATGAAAACTTTTGATATTCTTAAACACTCTCTTTCATGACTATTTTGTGTGTTCAAAAACATATTGTGCCCGAGTATAATTATTTTAAGAATTTTTCAATGACAATTCAAAATCTTTCAAAAAGTGTGTACTCGACACTATCTCCATCCATCAACAAGCGGCATTACCATCAAGTGGTGTCATATTTTGTGATAAGTGGTGACACACAAATTTTATAAATGCTGTCACTCACATGTCTTGTTGAGGGGGAGCAATAAGGAAAATGTTTCAAATAATTCAAGCAAAAACATTTTTCTCCCCGTAAGCTTTTCATGACTATTTATAAGTAGGAAATTTTAATCAATTGGTATCTAATATATCAAAATATTTTCTATTATTGATAGGCGAGAAAATGTGATTAGTGTGTAATCATTAAAGACTCAAGCCTTTATGCACTTAAACTCTTATCTACATGTGCGAAACAATTTCAAACATCGATGCACCTGTGTAGGGGATTATTTCTCAAAAGACAAAACTCTCAAAGTGTTAAAATGTTTTGATTTATATCACAAACACTTTGATTGATTTTCAAAAGGTTTTATGGTTACAATCATATACATAATAACCAACTAACTCACGACGATCATGAAGTCATAATGCGGTTAAGGTTAGGCATTATTCTATGATCCAACCAGAACCAGAGGGATCTACCCAAGGACATTCCATAGTTAGTAATAGCATTTCTTAGGTATGATTTGGAGATGAATGAGAATATGATAATAATGTTGACTAAAGGCATGAGCTAGCACTGGAACAATCACAACATGGTGTTAGTAAGGACGTCTTGGTAAACATTGAAGGGGTTGAAGAATAAAATAGAAATGTAAGGATAAAGGGTGTAAAGAAAGAAGCCCTCTATACAACTTAAGGTAGATTCCGGGTCAATACATATGCTATCAGTCTTCACAAAAATGAATTCTAGTATTTAATAAATACATCATGGACAAGTGATGCAATGCAAAACCCTACCCAGCTACTCAAGTTTCTCTCAAAAGATACTTGTTTCATTTGTCACGGAGATCAACACGACTTCTATTGACTTTCTCACTTCGAGTTAGTTGATATTGAAAAGGTGCGAGTCAGCTCCAGCCTCTGATCACTAAAAACAAAGTACACTAATCGAGTCTAGAGCCAAGATCAATATATAAATCTCATTAGGAGCACAAGTGGTAACAAAGAGTCCTATGCATTATCCTTGTGATCTTGCTAGAACATTTAGAGTGATACTCTTTATTATTTCACAGTGACAAATGGAAATCCTTCAAGTGTCACATGAAACAACACTGCGGTAGGTGACTTGTGATATTCTTTATGAATCAAACTTGTGTTAACCGGAACTCCAATGTGATCCAGTATATGTGAATTGACGATTCAATCACTAAAATAGTAATTTAGTGATTCATTCTTATCGTTCTAATAGTAGCAATACTCTTAGTAAGGTAGCTTGCTTTGAGGTGTCCGGTAAAGAGAACTAGCAAGCACGGTGAATATAATGCATCTGCGTTAGAGGATCTGATGCTTTGAGCTGGAAACCTATCAAAGAGGTTCTTTTAATGAATCTACTTAATCACAGGTCTATACGCGGTCCTCACGGAACCGAAGGTTAATGCAACAAAACTTTGATGAATGACAAAGATATATTCGTCCATATTTGTCGTTTATTGATAACCCTTATAAATGCAGATTTAGATGATGACATAACTACCTCATTCTAGCATCTTCAGACTCATTACCACATGCTCACACTTAAGCTTTAAAGACATACTACTAGCATCAAAGATTCAAGAAATCAAGAAAGCTTAGAAAGTTCAAAGACCTCTATACATCGACCTTGAAAACACTTTTGAAATGCGTATATCTAAAATGAACATTAACTGGATTAGGCCGTGTCCGGGCGTCGTTGCATTTTCTTGTTTGATCTAGATCTTTGCTTCTTATCACCTTCTTACTTTAGGTGAGTTCTTGTAGTCCCACTTTTTAACTCTTTTCCGTTGGGGGAAAATGATACTAAAATCTATTTTGAACTTGTTTTCATTACTATGCGAAACTTTTATCTTTTTGGACAATGCTATGTGCCTATGACTGCTATGTGAATGACATGAGGTTTAGTTGAACTTGTTTGTGGATAATATCTTGTTATATGAGGTATCTTGTGATCTTGTGAACTTGTGGATCTTCCTCCCTATGTATAGCTCTAGCTGGTAGGCTTTAGGTGCGAGTGAAATAAGAGCTTGGAATATTTGAGAGCATTGATATATATATTGTTACTTTAGAAACATATAGCTGATCTTATTCAACAACAATCACAGAAGCAATTAATTGATCTGGAACAATAACCTACAAAGAATACTTTAGAGATCTTTAAGGTCAAGAAGGAACAAGCAGATAAGTAGAAGATGACCAAGTATACCACTAAGTTAACTAATATGGTAGCATTTAATGAGTATGATATGAAACATGCTCTTTTCTAATCCATGAATGATTCTAAATCTTTTAACAAACATATAGCAAACCAAGTGTTGTATCATGCTCTTATGGAAGTACTGATCACGGATGAAGAAGCCATGGATAAAGATGGTGCTGACTCACTCAAGCAGCAGAAAAGGCCGCATGATGATGAGGATGAAGACCCACTTGGAAGAGATTGTGATGAAAAGAGCTCATCGACAGCTTTACAAGTTTAAAGAAGGCGACTTAGTTGATCTACACTTGAACGACATTGAAGACATGCTTCTTCTTGCTATTCAAGACAAGTTATTCCATCTCGATGGTAGTGATATTGTTGACTTTATCGTGGCTCTTTGAATGTTCACAAGAAGTCTTATCATCAAGAGACGAGTCGAAGATGTTCAGCTTGGTGTAAAGAGTTACCGAAAGAAATTCAATCTCACCAAACTTCAAAAGACCTATCTTGGACTCGAATGCAAACAACTCTTCACTCCATCATTTGACCCACCAGGGGTAATCTATGAAGACTTGAACAAACAGAAGAGGGTGATGCGGGCTGATGAGCTTATCGGACGGGACACTCAAGACTGTTCGTAATACTTCAGCTCACTAGAAATACTCGATTTTCGTCTAGGACATAACAAGGAGATGTCTAGGAGAAAGTGGATGGCTACAAACAAGAGGAGATCGAAGCTTATGGTTGAACTTATTGACAAGCATATGCGAGAAAGATGGATCATAAGGAATCTATAAAGATTGGTGGGTGCTCAGGAACTCGTGTGGATTACAGCTGATGACACGCCGATATGATCATCAGGTCCAATCTCAAATCTTATCTTGTAAATAATGTGAATATGTAGCTTAGAATTATAAAATAGGCAAGTATATATAGTGTTTAAGTACGAACTTTCTAGAATTTTTCAATAAATTCAAATTTTTTCAAATTAACGTACTCCACACTATCTATAATACCCTTTTAAATTGAGAGGGGGCATTAAAATATTCCTAAGAAGGCTTGTTAGTAATCGAAACATTTCTGAACATTTTTCTCCCCAAACAAACATATTTGAATCAATTGATATCCAAAATATCAAGAGATTTGACATTTTTGATAAGGGGAGAAAATGTGATTAAAATATGCAACTTATAAAATGTGATCAATAAAGCCTCTAGAGCATTTCTGAAATGTAAAACTATCAAGGTACAAAATCTTTGATATTTATATCACAAGTACCTTGATCGTGTTTTCCAAATGGTTTTATGGCTGAGAACAATACCCAAAGACCGACCATGAACTTAATTTTATTGGAGTTATAAGGTGGTTAAGCATAGGTATATACTCCCATGATCCAGCCAAAATCGTAGGGATCTACCCAGGGACATTCCATTAGATAGAATAGAAGTCCTTAGGTATGATACAAAAGGAGTAAAAGTGAGAAAAGGGTATAATGCAGACTAAGACAGAGCTAGCACTTGAATAAACCCAACAAAGTGTTAGTGATGAAGTCTTGGTAAGCATTAAAGGATTTAAATTAATAAGCGCTTCATAAACTTAGACATAAACCGAGTCAATACATACGCTATCAGAAACACTAAGCTGTTGTCTGGTATTAAAGATAGGCATCATAGACCGAGTGATGCAAAGCATAACCCTCCATAGCCACTCAAGGTCTCTTAAAAAAATCTTGTTTCATTTCTCATAGAGATTAAACACATTTCTATTGACTTTCTCACTCCGAGTTAGTTGATATTGAAAAAGTGGCAGTCTGCTCTAGCCTTCGATTACTAAAACTAAAGTGTACTATCGAGTCTAGAGTTATAAAAGAGATCATCCATAAATCTCTATAGGATACTATTTCAAATATGATTGTGTTTCATACACTATGAAATCAAGTATTATATTAAGAGTCTTACGCATTATTCTTGTGATATTTCCAAAACATCATAGTGATATTTAAGTATTCACAATGACGATGGAAATCCTTCCAGAGCCAACATCAAACAAGCTATGCGGTAGGTGACTTGTGAGATCATATATGGATCAAACTTGTGACACTGGGTATCGATTCAGTCCAAACTATGAATTGACAGTTGATGAATTTTGAAATGTATAAAACTCTCGATGTGTCACAAAAACACTTTAGCAAGTGACAAGTCGATTGATTTTCAAATAAATTTTTTATTCAACCGGTGAGATAATAACTCACTGGTTTACTCATACCGTGTTGTCTTCTTAGAGACACTCCGGTAATGAGAATGGCTAGTGCAGCTACGAAACCCTGTCAAGGAGATTCTTTTAAATTCTACTTGATCACAAGCAGCATTTATTCTGATTAACGGGGAACCGTGGTTTTTGCAACCGTATTTGACAAAGTGAGAAATACACTTTCATCTATATCTATTGATTATCACTAACCTAAACCTGCAGGTATTCTCGATGGTGGTGGCAGTTGGGTCTCAATCAAGTCAGATTCATGGCCACATGCTCAAACCCGACCGACATATGTAAAGACATTATGAAAGCTCAAGTACATGTTTCAAAATACTTTCGCCACTCTAATACATCATGTCTTCCTTGAAGTGACGAAGTGTTAAAGTTAAAGAATTTCAAGAAAGATGATTATACAAGCTTTCAAGATAAAGAAAGGTATGAGCATGTCGGTCTGAAGGTCGCAAGTTCGCAATCACAAGAAGGCAAAAGATCACAAGATAAAGAAAAGAGATGATATATAGCTGATGATCTCAAGAAGCTCAAGATCACATACAGGTCAAGCCAAAGGAACAAGCTCAAGCCTAAAGTCTAAAGATCACTACATATCTCACAAGATAAAGACAAAGTTTAAGACTACGAGCAAGATTGAAGATATTCTTATAATGTTGAGCTTAAGATTTTGTAAAATGGAGTGACCTCTCTTAGGAGGAGATTGTTAGAAATCGAGAAAAGACTCGGTCACTCCTAAATATGTATAACGTAGCTCGTAGATAATATTTGGAACTTAAGTAAGCTAATCGGGCCAAGCCCATGGAAAGCCCATGGGTGGCCGACCATTGTCATAGGGTAAATACCTTCTCTATGCTTTGGAGAGGGTGTTGGCTTATTTCAAAATCTAATATTCTCTTTTGTTTCTCTCTAGAAGTGTCCAACCACTATTTCTCTCTCTAAGATTCCTTGCTTTGATTGTGTGTGTGATTAGATAACTGGTATTCTACAATATATTCATATGTTGTTGCCATATATATACTTGCTTATATACTAACTTTATTTTGTAGAACGCATTCATAGCTCGATTCCTTGGTTCCCCAAACAAGGGGGAGCATACACCAAGGGGGAGCACTTGCAATATCGTCTTTATTTTTTACTTTGCATTCGTCACCATTTTACTTAGCATTCGCCAAAACAAGACTTGCAAGATGCGCCTCTACAACACTTTTTGCTTTGACAAAAAAAGGGAGAAGATATGTAAACTCAACCACTAAATACTCTCTCTCTCTCTCTTTGAGGGAGGGGGAGGGAGGGGGAGAGGGGGAGAAGGAGAGGGGGAGAGGGAGAGGGGGAGAGGGAGGGGGAGGGGGAGAGAGGGGGAAGGAGGGAGGGAGGGAGG
>BQNB010100836.1:2615-24613 GCA_026074375.1 Tanacetum coccineum
GTTATGTCGATGTTTGATACCAACAATACCAATACACGATACATCATGGTCTCCATAAATGTCCTCTACAAAGACTCTGGAGCAAACAGAGCACGGCTTTGGGACAGAGAATAAGGGAACACCCAACCAATAACATAACACACACCATTAAGTCCTGCTGTTCATAGTCTATCCCAACCCAGAGATCGGAACCACCCTGAGCCAATCAGAAGTATGTTCCTCCATTTAAGACTTTCATAAAGCCATTTGTCGAGTAGACAGGAAAAAGTAGATTCAACCATTTGAGTAACACATGTGAAATATATATCTGCTAGTTCTTTCATGAGTTTGGGGGCGGTGACCTCACTTAGATTATTTTTTTAATTATTTTATTTTTTTTAAATTTTAAAATTTTCCTTACATAAAGTTAGATGAGAGTCTTAAAACAAATTGTGCTCCCATTCTTTTCTGAATACAAAAAATCACCCTATAAAAATAAATACACCACTCTTATCATTATTTGAGTGGCTAACGGAAGTAGACTTAATACGTAAAAGTGTGTCCAAAGTATCTGTATCGAATTCTCCGAAAGTAGAAAAAAAATGGTATGAACTTGTATCCGTTTTCCTCACATATGGACAAGAGCCGTATCAAAAGAACGTTGAGCCTGCTCAAAGACCCGGGAAGAACATGTGCGCATGGAAAAATATAGTTTGGATATACCTGCACAAGCATGGAGGAGTAGCAACTCACACTAGGGTCATTAAGCTTAGCAACAGTGTCCACAAGCACACTAGATTTGGCAACCGTTTTCATTACAAGCTCACTACTAAAATCAAAATTCGCGCTGGAAGGCCCACCTAGTAGTTTAACACCATGTAAGGGACGGGCAATATTCGGTGGGAAAACACCCGTAAACCTGCTTCTCGGGTCCTCATTTGGCAAAAAACCTTAGTTTTATCAACATTTAGATGCAAGCCACGACAAGGTCCATCCTTCATAGTTACCTTTAAAACCTCCCCCACAATTAAAGTATCTCCAATAACAGTGCCATCATCCAGATACCAAGCCTGGAGGAAAAGGTTAAAAGAGTCTCTAATCTTACTTACCAAAGGATGTAAAACTAGGGAAAAAGCAAAGGTCCAAGAGGATCACCTCGTTACACCCCTTGGTACGACCTTAAGGTGTGTTCTCCATTATATAATATGGCTGGGGTGGAGTAGCAAAATTCCACCCAACGTGAGATAGCAGGACAGTGAATGCGAACTTCCTGTAGCATAACCTCATGATCTACCAGATTAAATGCATTTCTGTAATCCACCAACAAACTCGAAAGGCCCACCTCATCCCCTCGATCCTCAATCAAACAATTTACTGCATGAAGTATAGCTTTCCCTCCTCCTGATACTCCAACACCGAACTGCAGATCATTTAAATAACCATCCAAGGAATGGCTAATCATAGCAGCACTAACCTTGAAAACTAAACGCCTCCAAATGGTAACCACAGCAATAGGACTGATACCACCTCCTGGCTTAACCAGCGGCGTAAGCGAAGCACTAGCAATATATTCACCCAACATTTTTGGACATTTCCCATCAAGAAATAAATTCACAACTTGGGTGATAAAAGAGACTAACTCATCAAAAATATCCACAACAACACCACTAAAACAATCCATGGGGAGTTATCACGCAAACCATCCCGTCCACAAGACGTGCCACAAGGAAAACTCTTAATCATGTTAAGAACTACACCATGAGATGAAGTGAGTTGATGGTAATCAATAGGTATATGTGGCAAGAGGGGGAAGGTTTAGGAGGGTGTTTAGCCTTTAAGTCCTTAAGAGTAGCATCATTATAGGGAGCAACACCAGAAGAAGAAAGAACTCTAACTGTTGTAGTATAATGGCCATCACAAATCTTCCTCTTACACTGCTTGACATTTCGCTCACCCACTTCAAGGTTTTCCTCATCGATATTTGACCATGAAATAGAGGGTTTGGCTAAAGCCTCATTTACAAGCTGCAAACTACCACTAGGAATACTCCAAGATCGAATGGCATTAGCAATACTCTTTTCCTGGCGTTAGCGCTTAATACTAACCTTACCTCATATACTCTCGGGCAAAAGGTGTAGGGAGAGGCAAAGAGGCAAGACCAAACAAAACTAACCAAACAAGAAATATATCAAGCCGTGGCACATCCACACACCCCTATTCCAAGAGCTCCCCTCCACCCTTTATTTAAGACCCAAGAGAACCCAGACGACACTTAGGAGGGATGGATTTGACCGTGTGCAACCCTTTAGAAAGCAATCTGTCAAGGATAGGCAATGTTGATCCCAACTAGATCTTGCAAACCTTGTAAAAGGGTTAGTTATATTGAATAGATCCAAGACAACTATGCTAGAAACTTTGTTAATACTAAGAGTATATGAAATCTACTCTTTAGTACTTAGAAGAATATCAATGTAATAGTAAATTGTAATGCAGTAGAATGAACGAACAATGAATATAACCAAAAAGCTTCAATATTATTATGATGAATAATACGAGTACTCTGTCTAGTACTAGGATTTACAACCTTGAAGCTACAAAGAAAGACTGATTGATGTGTGTCTAAACCATAACCTAGGATCTCCTTTTATACACCAAGGAGTCCTTTACAAGATAACTACAAATCTTCTAAACTTCTATAAGATATCAACATATCTTCTAACTATATAGGATATACATTGAATCAGTCCATATATATCACAAAACACGCTTTTATCTCTTCAACAGTTGTAATCTTCATCTACCAGTACAAAGTCCTCCAGCAGTATTAAGTTTAGTACTGGCAGTACTAACTTTCTTCTGACAGTACTAACCAGTTAGTATTGTTAGTTATATCTTGAGCAGTATTAAGTATTTGCTTGGCAGGACTAAGTGTGTAGACATTTAATTCCCAACAATCCTCCCCTAAACTTGTGATTTACCTCAAAATCATCAAGTTTCTTGAATTAAAAACTTTGGGCTCTGAGAGGATTCTTTCAAACACTTTACTGCCTTGGTCTTTCTACAAGTATGAAGATTTTCTTTAAAAGCTCCTCTGCCATATCAGAATATTGATCCACTCTCAGCTTGTTACACAACATCAAGGTCATAAGTGCTTTTGTTAGTGGATAATCCTTCTCAACCAACATGTAAATATCATGTCCTCTTTTTGTAGACACATAATGAACACCACATGTATCATATAACCACCATTTCAAAGGATCATGCATATATCTCTGCAGCTTCCAGAGAGTATCATTGTCATCTGGTTCAAATAACCTTTTCAACTCTAACCAAAGTTCTCTTGCTTGATCTTCAGTGGGTTTTGTTGTTCTGAATCTTTCCTTAACCAAATTCCAAAGCTTATCCAGATCATCTCTGTCAAATTTCTTCAACATATCATCAAAAGTCTGATAAGCTTCTGTATCTCCTCCAACTCTGGTAATTTTCCAGTATTTTCTTGAGTCTTCAGAGTAAATCTCTCAGTCAATAATTGGATATTTAACCTGTAAGGCTTCAACATAAACCTTCTACTGGAATTACCATCATCATCTGATGTAGCTGTTCTTGAGATAGTTCTTCTGCTTTTGGTTCTTCACCTGTTTGCTCTTGAACTGACCCTGAAGCTTCTTCAGTCCTTTGTCTTTTAGCAGGTTCTTCTACAACATCTTGACCTGCTCTTTTTAGTCTTTAAACTTCCAACTCAGAATCCATAGGCACAAAGGATTGTACCTTTCTCATAGTAGCGTTAAAGATCTCTTTAACCTCCTCAAATGAAAGTGCTTTCAATTGCTTAAGAGTATAGCATCCTTCTTGATTCTTGATGTAAGTATACATGTACTCCTTTTGTTGAGCAGGAGTCATTGGCTTATTCCTCTTAGCTTCAACCCTTTGTTGAGCAAAGAACTTCTTTCTTTAATTGACCAGTTCAACAAGTTTTCTTGGTAAATATTCATTACTAACTTTTTTACCTGCTTGTAATTGTTGAACAAAGTCTTTGTCAGCTGTAACTCTAGCCAAAATATCATCCCATTCATCATCAGTAAAGCCTTGAGTTGCTTGATGCACTTGAGCCATTCTTTGTCTTTCTGCTGCATCAAGTTCCTCTTGTGTTTTCATTGCAATTTCATGATCAAGCCTTTCTTGTTCTTGTTCTGCTTTAAACTTTGCTTCATGTTCAGCATTGAATCTGGTTTGTTCTTCCTCATGCACCTTCTGAGCTAGTTCTTCATCAATACTCATTTGGACTTGAACTCTCTTTTTGATTTTCTTTGGAGGCTCAGACTCTTACATAACGGCTTTGCCTTTATCCTTTGCCTTTACACCAGCAGTACTAACCAATTAACTGGCAGTACTAACTCCACCACTGCCAGTACTAACTGCTCTTCTTCTTCTAGTGTAAGTTTGAACATTTTCAACATCCCTTTTTTGTTAAGCTGCATCTGCAAGGACCTTAGCTGCACTAAAAACACCTAATTGATCTTCAGGTTGATCACTAACCTGGGTATCATCAAACCTTCCCTGATCAGCAACATGTGGAGGAACCAATGAAATTCCAGTATCTATGTCTATTTCTTCAATTAAACTCCTCCCTTGTTTGGAAGGATCCTCCTCATCTTCCTCAGTATCAGAGATCACAACTTTGGCTCTCCTTTTAGCTTGGCTTGTCTTGATAGTCTGCTCTAACTTCTTCACCCTTTTGATAAGATTTGTAAGAGCAGTACTATAGGTCTGTTTTGTTTGCTTTAATTCAGACTCCAAGCTTTTAACTTTTTTAGTCAATGAGGCACAAAGAACCGTCAATTAATTAAGTGATAAACTACCCTCATCACTTCCAAGTGAGTGAACCCTTGGGAGAGGTAAATCATGGGGCATTGGAGCAGCCTCCTCTGCAACATAGGTTGTTTACATAGATGGGGGTGAAGATGGTTGTTGTGATGTAGATGGAGGACTAGTGGGTGTGGGATGAGACTCAACTGGGGTTGTTGGTCCTTCGCCCTGTAAAGCCTGATCTTGAACTAGCATTGTTTGAAACAATGGAGTGTCTACCCTAGAATATCCCTTGGAGGCTCTTTTCATGTTGCTAAATAGTTTTTGTGTAAGGGTAGGAGTAGGATAGGCTCTTTTATGGGGCAGAAGAAGTATTTAGTGTTTGTTCAAAAAGATTTGTATGAATCTGGGATACATCAAAAACTTTGTCTTACTATCCAAGTTCTTTACCATGGCCTCAAAAATTAAGTTGGAAAAGTTAAAGGTTTTGTTTGTTGCCAGGCAAATGATAGCAGTAGCTATATTGCTACTAAACTGCTCCCAAGCAGTTTTCTTAGGACTCAAACAGTGGAGAATGGTATGAATTAAGAATTTCTACTGAGGGGAAAAGTGTCCCTTTTGAAAAGTAAGGCTATCAGAAGTGGTAGTGCTAATACCATCAAAATCTTCAAGCTTGAGATGTCTTCTAATGGAGGCCTCAGAAACTAATACCTTGACTTTCCCATCTATGGTAGCAATGATACCCATGACTCCATCCTCAATTGTACTTAAAGCAGTAGTTTGCCAAAATTGTTCTATAAGAGAAGCATAAATGGTTGGGCTTTTAGTGAGGGCATAGTTGATGTGACTTGTAGTGAGAAAATCAATGATTTGATGAAACCCTTCACTTCCTTCTGTCTTCTCTAAGTAGGCAACCATGTTGTGCATGTCGCAAAATTATAAATTCTCCATTTGATGAGGAGAAAGTTAATTAAGGTTCTAGGATATGGTCGTGGATGGTAGTATGAGTGTCTGGTAGAGATAATTGAGATAATAGAGAGTATTTAGGTTTTTAATTGGACCGAATGAATAAGATTTGTACTTATCTTGAAGAAATCTTATGTATTTATAGAAAGATCATGAAATTTTCCAATTAGTCAAACCTATATACGAAGGAGTTGGCGGAAATTTTGCAACGACTATATTTAGTGAAGGAAATTCTGTTATGCCTCAAACAGTACTAACGGTCACCCAGCAGTACTAATTTTAGCCTAGATTTAAGCCCCGAGCAATACTAAAACATGTCCATCAGTACTAAGTAATGCTCAGCAGTACTAAGTAATTCCTAGCAGTACTAACTTTGAGATAGCAGTTTGATGGTTCCAATAATTATTCATCTCACAAGAAAGATTGAGGTTTAAAGATCAAGAAAAAACTGAAAGAAATAAATAATGAAGGATTGATTAAACCTTGCAAGAGATATAATTTTGTGTACAGAGATCATCACATACCTAAACCTTGACATGTGAAGGGTATATAATAACCCTCAAAGGGGATGGCCATATGGGCCTTTGGATGGGCTTTTCGGGCTTTTCTATGGTCAGCACCGATTACATAAACCATCAATAATTACCGAGCTGTAAATGCCTAAAATAACAACTAACGACCCAGACTTCTTTATTTTCTAACAATCTCCCCCCTAAGGGAGGTTGTTAGCCCAAAATATGGTGAAATCCAGAATTACATTACATTTTAGTCGTGTCGGGTTAGTTTAGCTAGTCAAGCCCGAGACTATAAATACCCCCTCATGAAGGGGTAGAAGTTCACACTTGTAAAAGTGTGTGTGTGTTTTTTCTCTTTTCTCTCAAGCACACATACAACTTCTCATCTTTTCTCTTTTCTCTCTAATACAATGGCTAATCATCTCTTTCATTTTACCATGCCTCCGGATCTTGTGTTTGAGTCCAAATCTATGTTAACAATTGGCACCAGAGCATAGGGGGAATTCGTGTTGTTAATCTACTGATTTCGTGGTTCAAAAGCTCAAATTTTCATGGCTTTTTTTGTGGAAAAAGCCCACGGCTCAAAAAAATTTAGGCTTAGTTAGTTGTTAATCTTGTTCTCTCCTCGATCTACAAGTTAAACAGGTTAGATTGCTACCAAAATCATGGATTACTCAAGCATCTAGTTCGATTTATAAGCTTAAAAGGGTTGGTTTATTTATGTGTTCTAAGTGGTGGGTTGGTTCGTTTTTGATGATTCACGAAGATATGGTTGTTATTTCGTGTTTTATACTCTTCTAACCACTTAGTATTAAGCCCCTATTGCTTATTTGAGAAGCTAAAAAGCTTATTTGGATTGCTAGTGCTTAATTCGTTCTTGAGTTCTTCGTGGCGGTTTGAGTTTAATAATAATATAAAGGTGGCGGTTTGACAAAAGTAGGGGACAAGATCCGTGTTTTAAGGAAAAGTAGCCGGCGGTTTGACCAAGTCAAAGGCGGGTTGCTTAAAATAATCAAAATATTGCCGGCAGTTTGTCCAATTATGGTGGCGGTTTGCCATATTTCTTGGCGGCGGTTTGCCAAGTTTCGCGACGGTTTGATTAGGTACACGGCGGGTTGATTATTTTATGAGCAAAAAGAAATGTTACTCTGCCCAAATTTAAAATCCACGGCGGGTTGACAATTTTCTATGTGGCGGTTTTACAAGTCTCACGGCGGTTTGATCAAAAAGAACTAGGTGGCGGGTTGTCAAATTTGGCGGCGGTTTGCCAAATTTGATGGCGGTTTGCTATAAATAAAGGCAGCGGTTTGGTTTCTAAAACGGCGGCGGGTTGCCTTTTAAATGCCGGCGGTTTGATCAAAATTTTGGAGGCGGTTTGGTGTAAAATAAGGCGGCGAGTTGCTTAACTATTGGAGGCTGTTTGGTCCATAGTTTGGCGACGGTTTACTTTGTTTTGGTGGCGGTTTGGTCACAAAAGGGCGGCGGGTTGCTTAACTTTTGGTGGCGGTTTGGCTTACATTTGATGGAGGTTTGCTTAATTTTCACATTATCAAATCTTATTTCATTGAACTTTAAACGACAAAGTTAAACCTTAACAAACCATCAACCTAAACCATTAACAAGGACTTAAAAACACCAAGTCCACAACAATCAAACACCACAATCAACCATAACAACACACCACACAAACAACAACACTTAATCCCAAAACGATCCTGAAAAGATTCACTTAAACGACAAAACGGCTAGAGATTCGGATTACGATGACATGTGATCATGAAGTTGATTTGGTATCCCTTATTTGCGATTAAAGTTGAATTTCACAGAGGCGTCTACTTATTTCATCATCGAGACTTTCTTCTATTTTCTATCGATTGATGACTTGCTTGAACGTATATAGTTATGATTAAGACTTAGATTATCTAGTTTCCAGAAGTCAAGGGGTGGTTGGATGAAGACCTGGATAACTATCACTTAAAGGAGTTACATTGTAGTACTCAGTGTCACACGCAGATGTCGATGTGGATAATTTCAAGAGGTGTTGTACTTCTTATACTTTTGATGTTGGGTATAAGGTACTTAGAGATTTTCTTCTGCATCGTTCTTCAATCAACAATAGTGCAAGATTAAGTAACAAATTTGGGGGATTTTACTTCAGTTTCAAGTTTGGAATATCGGTTACTCACCTAGTATCATGACAATAGCCTACAAATACGAGGTTGTAAGTTAGCCAGAGAGTTTAAAAAGGTTGAGATTAATCACACTTCTCACTGGTATATTGTAGCTATTCCAAGACAAAGATACTTACACAGTCTAAGCAAAATCTTCAAGTTTCTTCGATGACATTCCATTCACAAGACCTTGAATTATACCAGTGTTTTCCTTGATTCTTGCTTCAATCCTCTACGGGTTTGTGAAGTCAAGATGGGAACGGGGGTGGGGGGGGGGGGGAAATGATCCTTTTGTATTCAAATTGTGCTTAAGTGACAAGAAACTCTTAAGTATATGGACCGTACACACTGACAATGATGCTTCCGAGAGTTCGAAACCATCATGGGGGAAATGTGTAACATCCAGGACTTAATTGACTTTGATGTTACCATGTCAACTTCCATGGGGAAGTAGTGTATACTACTTCACTTAGAATGGTTTGTGAAGTAATCTGCAAACGTAGAGAACATTGCTGATTCTCGCATGCACCCTCCGCCCGAACGAATTTCACCAAGCCCTAATGACAAGAAGCATTGAGTCATTGGTATGGTTTGACTACTACAAAATTCCATTGTGCACTTTTGATGACAATTAGAAGATTGTTCCAAAAGAGCCTACATCATGTTTCAGAATCTGCTCAAGATAGGGATGTTGGTTTGGGGGGAAGCTGATTCAGAAACTTCGCCAAAAAGGAGTCTATGAAGAAAGCTTTTCAAGACATGCTGCATGAATTGGGGGGAAGTTAATCCAACTCATGCATACTACAATGGTTCCTGTATAAGTAAAGACACAGAAGATCCAAGCTGGAGTACAAGTTTCAAGACAAGGAGTACTCAGAAGACATCTTCAGCTCTGGAAGCGCTTTGGAAGACTTTATTTGTGTTGTATTTGTACCTGATAGGAACATTGTAAGTAATTCCGTATGTCCACATATTGGGGGAAGATTGTTAGCCCTAAAATATGGTGACTAATCCGGAATTACATTTATCATTTATAGTCGTGTCGGGTTAGTTTAGCTAGTCAAGCCCGGGACTATAAATACCCCCTCCATACTTCCATGGAGGGGTAGAAGTTCACTTTTGTAAGGTGTAGTGTGTGTGTTTTCTCTCAACCAGACACACAACTTCCCATCTTTTCTCTTTTCTCTCTACTAATATGGCTCAATTTCTCTTTCATTTCACCATGCCTCCGGATCCGTTGTTCTAAGGGCGAATCTTATGTTAACAGAGGTCACTCTTGATTTGGAAAAATTAAGTCGTAGCATTCAATGTAGATTTCTTCAGCTCGTAGTCCTTGTAATCTTCTCTTGATATTATGTGCTTGTTGTAGCAATCTTCACTTTGACTTTAATCTTCAGAGCTTGTTTCATCATGACTTGATAACTTGATTCTGATCTTTGATTCCATGAACTTCATGTCTTTTCTTTAATTTGCCATTTGCTGAACTTTAGACCAACATGCTCAAACTTGTTGTAATCTTGAAAGCTTTTATGTTCTTTCTTCTTCAATTCTTCATATCTCTAACATTTTGAAGAAGACTTTGATTTCAGAGGCGTGAAAGCTTCAAGTATTTAGCTTTCTTGATATCTTAGTCTTTGAGTATGAGCGTGTGGTTTACATTGATTCCTTGAGTCATTTGTCTTTATTCCAAAAATTGATCACCAACAAAAACATTTATATGAAAATCCACTTAATGTGTTCATAGAAAAACATTTTTAAACACATAATGGGGGGGGGTTTTTTTTTAAAAAACAATAGTTTAAGAAAGGGACTGAGTATAAATGAAGATACGGCAAATCTGTCGTTTTGCAAAACTCCGATTCCGTAAGGATCGATGATTACAATACGAGTACTGCACCTGTGATCAGGTAGATTCATTATAAGAACCTCCTTGACAGGTTTTCCCTTTCCAGCTCATAGCCTAAAGTCTCCAATACCGAAGTAACAGATTCCGTATGCTTGTGTTCTCTAGACCAAATCTCCATATTACTAACACCTAATACATGCTACTATAAATGGTAAAGAGTGAGTCAGAATAGTTACTATCTACTGACATAACCGTATAATTACGTGTCAGCAAAAACCTATGTCCACATGCAACATTGAGCACACTGAGTGCAAACATAGGGTTTACCTTATTAAATAACAATTAAGTACCGTAGAAGTCTATGGCATAAAAACTTTGTAAAATAGTTGAAGTGTGATGAAATCGTTTGAACATGATGAAAGTTTTGCAGAAGACTACCTAACTCATGTCAAAACTTAGCATTAACCCTTGTCAAGTCGCCTTAAAATTATTTGATGGAAAATGCTTTGATGGTTCTTAAAAACGATAGGAACTGAGAAGCTTAACCTGCTGAAAACCGTTTAATAGATCAACACTCAACAGCTCTATCAAATTTTAGAAAGATATCCTGAGGGATATGAGATGATACAATCCCATGCAATTTTTGCTATCCAATCACATATATGAAACCAAGATCATGAAGCAAAAGATTCTTTGTAGATTATCAAGATACTTGTGTATAACACAAAAATTTTGGTATCTTAACATTTTAGAATATATTAATCTTTTTGCTCCCCCTACACATGTGCATCGATATTCGAATGACCTTAAATCATCTAGAATAGTAATCACAGATATTCCACCAGGTACGACAGAAGATACATTAGTTGAAACACTTTCAACTTCGTTGTTTAATTGGTATTGATGATATGGAATGGTGTTATCATGATCATCTATAATCGAATCAACATCAGAGTCTAGTTGTTCTCCCCCGTGTATCTCTTGTGATACCTGAAGATGCATATTATCAAAGAAGTAATTATCATAAGTTTGTACCTTTGAATGAAAGTCAGTATCATTACTGATGCCCTGTCTAGTAGATGGACCAGTTTACATCAGATTGGCCATGAATGATGTAGCTGCTTCATCGACATCAGAATTGTATGCATCCTCATAGCTTACATCAAATGTCGTGGTGGTAGTGATGGCTAATAGTTCAGCATAAGGTGTTGTACACTCCATATCTGCTAGAAAAGCTTCAGCCTCTGCATCTAAAATAGCGCATTTCTCTTTAGCTTCCATAAACAATGCCTTGTCTTTGAACCATTGTGAGTCCTTTGCTCGTTTCTTCTCCTTGCATTCCCTTGCCACATATCCTTGACCACGGTAGTTGTAACATGCCACCACCTTTCCTTGAGATCCAGTGCCAGCATGTTTTCCTTTATTACCTGGAGCTCTTCGTTGAACATTCTTTGTTGTAATCTGACCAACTTGAATCATAGCTTGGGTCATCAAATTAGTAGAGGTTTTGAGCTGGTTGTTGGTAGGAGGAAACTGTTTCTGAAACCCACTGAGTAAGTTCACAATCTGGTTCATCATTACTAGCATGGCATCATTGGTTGACTGAGGAACTTGTTGTGGTGCAAGTGCATACTGAGGTGGTGGAGGAACATATTGTGAAGGTGAGGAGGTTGATTGTGTTTCCTTAGCCATGTAAGCAAGTGGATCAGCATTCCCTGAAGTTTGGTTCATCTTGCTAAGAGTCTTCAAGGCATGTTGTTTATAGCTCTTCAAGTGAGTATATAGATCAACGTAGCTCACAGTTGATATGTTCTTGCTGTTCTTCACAATAGTAACATACTTGCTCCAATATGAAGGTAAGTTATTGACAAACTTGGTATTCCTCTGATGAACTGAGATTTCCATTTTAGTGATCTTCATGTCATTAATCAGCTTGTGGAATCTAACAAAGTAGTCATGAATTGGTTCATTTCCATTAGCCCGAAACCTTTCATATTGATCAAACAAGGTCTCTTTCTTTTGTTGTTCTGTGAGACCAGAACCTTGCATGAGTAGCTCTACATTTTCCCAAATCTCTTTTACCGACTCGGTTTGATTGAGTGTGTTGAAGATGTGTCTTGAGAGCCCTTGACTAAGAATGTTTGTAGCTTGAATGTCAGCACACTCTTTGTTGTTCTCAGCCTTTGTAAACTCTTCATCAGTCTTTTCTCTTATTACTTGAGTTTGTTGTTCACCTTCTCCTGTAGTGACTAATGCGGACGCACCCAAAAGGGTTATAAAACCCAACGCACCCATTTCTGGTGCTGTGACGAGCGAACAAACGCACCCTTGTGCATAGAAAAACCACACGCACCCCTGGGAGGTGGCGGTTGTGGTGGTGGTTTTGGTGGTGGTAGCGCGTGGCGGGGAGTGGGTGAGTGGATCGGATAGATCCGGGCTTGGTCCATCTTTTTGTAATTTTTGGGTTCGCCGGAAAAAGTCGCCGGAAAAGTTTTCGGCGGTGGTAACCGTGGCCGGCCGGTGGCTGCCGGATATAATGGGAGAGAATGGAGAGAGAAATATAATGGTGTGTGTTTTTATCTCCAAAAATGGAAAAATTAAAATTGTTATATAAAAATTTTTATTTATATAAAAACTCTAAAAGAAAATGACAAGTTTACATAGTGTGGGGTGATTTTTGTAAATATCTCACAGGGACCAAATGTGTAACTTGTAAGTATTATTTCGTAAAATACTAGTTCGGGATTCGTTTGAGCGACTTAACGGATGATTCAACACATGAAACTTGCGTCATTGTTTTTCAAATCATTTTTCCAATAAAAATGAGTATTTACACGACTTTATCTCATAATTGTTTTATAACATTCGTTTAAAACGTTTGTTATTTGTTTATATATATTTCCGATAAACATTATCCGAAAAATGAATTTTAACTTTAATAATTGCGTTCTTAACAAACGTTTTCGATTAACAAGATAATTTAATTTATTAATTATTTTTATTTAATAAATTATGATAATTAAATATAAATTTAATTATTTTAGGGCGTAACGGTTGTGTTCAAAATTTTTTTTGCGAGGGTCATTTCAATCACCTTTTGGACGGTTTTGGGGTCTCGGTCAATACTAAAAAAGTTTGTCTGGAATATCGTATTACATCAAATGGCTTTAGAGTCTGGCGTTGTGAAAACGTGATTTGTGGCTGTTTTGGTAAAATCAACCTAGGAATTACATTAGATCTACGTTAAAAATTCAGGAAAATTCTCGGATTTTAATATTTATCCTGAACTGATAAATATTCCTTCTTAATTCTGTGTTACTGTATCCTATGAAGAAGTAAGTTCTTCCTTAGAAATCATCTGAAACTTATCTTTCATTAAGCTTCTCAAATGCAGTACACTGTCCTTGTTTGTGAGCCACAAGATAATGTACTTCAAAGTAACATGTACAAGCAAAATATCTCCTTTTTGTTTCTTGATAAACAATGTCTAATCTATCTTCCCTCTTTTAAACCCATTGCCCAACAAATAGTTAGCCAAGGTTTCATACCATGCTCTTGGAGCTTGATGCAACCCATAAAGTGCCTTGACCACCTTATAAACTTTGTTTGGATGGTCAGGATCTTTAAATCCTGGTGGTTGAGTAACATAAACCTCTTCCTCAATAGTTCCATATAAGAATGCACTCTTCACTCCATTTGGATTATTCCAGAAAAACCCTTAAAGAAGCATAAGCTAAAATACTTCTTATTGCCTCAATTCTTGCCACAGTAGCAAAAACTTATTCATAGTCTATACCTTCTTCTTGTCTATGACCCTGTGCAACCAACCTTGCTTTATTCCTAATCACAATCCCTCTTTTATCTTTCTTGTTTCCGAAGACCCATTTTGTTCCAATGACCCTCTTTCCAATAGGCAAATTCACAAGTATCCAAACTTGTTGGAGTTTGAATTGTAGAAGTTCTTCCTGCATTGCTTCCACCCAAGACAAATCAGATAGAGCTTTAGCAATACTTGTGGGTTCTGTCTGTGATAGGAAATAAGCATATAAATAAGTATTCAGGGTATCATGTGTTTTCTGTTCATATACAGCACTGAGAAACCCTTGTTCAGAAGTAGGTTTTGTTATTTTTCTTGTCTGAACAGTTAACTTCACATCACCAATTGGGTGATCTTTATGTATTCTTGTATTGGGAGTGGTTAGAACTGTATAGGAATTTGTAATGTTCCCCAAATCAACTTTTGATTCATTTTCATCACTGAAGAACTTAACATGAGTGGCTTCAAGTGTATGACTAGCTCCCATAGTGAACATCTCTTTAGGGCTATCTTGATCATATGAACTAGCAGTATTAACTGATGGACCAACAACATTAAGTTTAAAGCTTCCAGTAGTAGCATCAGGACTAGCAGTATGAACATGTTGTCCAGCAGCATTAACTTCTTTAGGACTGCTATCATCATCAGACTTATCTTTTGCATCATTCTCATTATCTAGACCATCTTTAGCCTGCTTTTGATCATCAGCAGTAGATTTTGGTTCACCATTATCAACATCCTGAGTAGATGAATCAAAGTATGAAGCATCTTTCCAAATTAGCATCACAATGCAATCTTGACTGATTTCTTCTGATGCACCTGCATTAAGTTCTCCTTGTGTACCTGCAGATTCATTAATGATTGTACCTGCAGTAACTGGTATATAATTCATAGATTGGGTTAGAGAATCAATGTCAAACAGCCACTTTGGACCATTCCCTTCTATCATAGGCTTATTCTCTAAAAACCCAAATTCCCACTAATATTGCCACTGCAATAATTTGGTTAACCTCTAATCAGAAATATAATTTTTCTAAGTTAATTTTTGATGGTATGCTTAGACACTTAGTTGCAAAGAAAAAGTTTGTTATGTATCTACGTTTTATTTTAGTCTTTTTGGATACATAGCTAAAGAGTATGCCCGTGCATTTAGACCATTTTCCTGTTAATGCTTTGACAAGTAAAGTTTTCTCCTTTATGGTTAAAAAGGGTAAACATTTTTCAGGAAAGTCCACCATTGTTATTCTAACATGTTGGTTCAACCAACAGTGATGAGGGTGAACAATCAAAAAGACCATCTGAACCATACCTTACACCCTCACACTTCTCCCCACAAGTAATGGATTCTTGTTGAGGCCTCAGTCCTGACCATAAACTAGACCTTCACCTACTACTCATAATCCTGATTCCATTCCAGAGAGTTCTGGTGGAAATCATGGAGGTCAATCATCCAGTGATAAATCCCTTTCAGGGAATGAGGGTGACATGACACTCTAAAGTGTATATGATCTTTGTATCTCTTTATGTTCACAGGTTATAGATCAAGCCAAACATATTAAACAATTGAAGGCACAGATCAAGAAGCTTAATAAGAAAGCCAAACCTGTTATTGCACACCACAAAGCTTGGGTAAAGAGTGTCTCCTTGAAGCAAAGATTGGCGGGAAATAAGTCCTTAAAGAAATAGTGGATGCAAAAGGAGTCTATATCCAAACAAGGGAGGAAACCTGCTAAAGCTGAACCTTCAGTCCATAAAGATCCATTGTTTGATGAGCTTGCTGATGATACGTTGGATTATATGGATACTGAGAATGCTCAAGATATGGGGAGGTCAAGATTTGTGGTGCATGAAGAGAAAGAAAGGGAAGAAATGGAAGTTAGTACTGATGATGCACTAGGTACTGACAAGGAAAAAGTTAGTACCGACAAGGAAAAAGATAGTACCGACAAGGAAAAAGATAGTACCGATAGACCAGATGAAGGTACTGAAGGAAGAAGTGCTACTCCAATAACTCCTACACCTACTCCTACAACTTTTGGAGATGATGAAAATATATTGCTCAAGTTCTTCTCAACATGAGTCAAAGCACCAAAGCAGTGTCAAGAGAAAAATGAAAGGAGTTGAACTGAAGGTTGTAGGAATTATTGAAAGACAAGGCCTACATTCTAATAAGTCTCTCTTAACTTTAAAGCCTATTTCCAATGATTGATCCCAAAAGACAAGGGCAAGAAAAAGATTAAATGATGATCGAATCTGACAATGTAATAGAAGGACATCATTTGAAACTGAAAAGAAGTTTAAGATGCTTGCTCATGATGAGGAGATTGTAAGAAAGATGCAAGAGGATTGGGAAAACAGAGAGAAAGGAAAAGAATAGAGAATAGTAAAGTACAAATGCTGCTCTTATACCAAAAAACAAGACTTTGATGACATCAAAGCAAGAATGGAAGCTGATAGACTTCTAGCATTAAGGCTTCAAGAAGAAGAGAGAGAGCAGTTCACTGTGGAAGAGAGAGCAAAATTCCTTCATGATACAATTGCAGCTCAAAGAAGGTTTCTTGCAGAACAAAGAGCTATTGCAATAAGGAATAGACCTCCTACAAGAACTCTGCTTAGGAATCAGAATGATGAATTATTTGAACTTTGGAAACCAAGAAAACACTCAGACCTGAAGAACAAAACTTTTGAAGAAATACAAGCTTTATATGAGAAAGTGAAAAGGTTTGATGAAAGTTTCACTGTTGTTGGTTTACTAAGGATGAAAGAAAGTTAAGGAGATTGGAATGATGGAGCAAATGATTTGAACAGAGAGATTAAAGAAGAAGGTTGCTAAAGAAACTCCAAAGAAAGAAGACACATCAAACGTACCTGCTAAGGTAGATATGACAGAGCAGTGTATAAAGAAAAGGAAGGGTGGTCATATAAAGATGCTTGCTAGGAAAAGGAAAAGACCACAATCAGATGTTGATAGTGATGATGAGCACAGAAAGTGTCTGAAGATTGTTACATTTGAAGGTACCATAGATAGTGAAATAATGGAGAGAAAATCTGTTATTACAAGGTTGAACAAGGTATCATCACCAGATGGAGACTATCTTGTTATTTACAGAGCCAATGGGAACTTCAGGGCATTCAACTATCTATTGGAGGTACTTCATATCTTTGACAGGCAAGATTTATTTCACTTGTATGAATTAGTGATGAAGCAGTACTTAGAAGTCACAATGGAAGGAATTGAGTTGATTCTTTGGGGAGATTTGAAGATAATGATGGAATCCTCAAACGCAGAAAATGATCAAAGTGACTTCTGGAATAATCAACAAAATTGGGAGATTGTCACATGGAGATTATATGAAGCTTGTGGAGTTTACATATTAGAGCTTGAAGATGGGACAGTCATTCATATGTTGGTTGAAAGAAGGTATCCTCTCTCAAAGGATTTGATGCAAAGGATGCTTGATTTTGGATTAGAAGTTGAGATAGAAAGTACTGTTGCATTTGATTTGATCAGATTTATTAAGCAACAGATTGATGAAGAGTGATGATGTGAATGGAGATGAGAAGGGTTTGGGTGTTGGCTAACCACCACATAACAAATGGTCATCAGTTCACCATGCTTAATAGGTATAACAACTGGCTAGTCCTTAAGTATACAGCTTATGGTAAAGACTTCTCAAATCCGTTTATGGTTGACAATTTACCAAAAATTGTAGGGTTTTCAAGTACCTGCTTCATGGTGAAGAGTGGCTAAGTCCAAGATCAAAAGTTCTTGGTAAAGGACTAATCAAAATCTATTGATAGCTGTAGTTTGCTAACAAACTATATAGGTTTATCACATGGCCCTGTTATGGAAATGAAGCTTGGCATAGTCCATCAAGCAAACGGTATTTGGTAAGACCTAATCAATTTCGTTGATGGTTGACAGTTTACCAAAAATTGTATGGTAATCAACTCACAATATTTTGAAATAAAGAGTTGACTATCCCCGAGCAAACAGCTACTGGTAAGGGAAATTCAAGATAGTCTCATGAGTTGGTAGTGTTTGCCTAAAACTACCATAATCCAAACTTAGTTGGATTGTTGCTGAAAAGATGTTGTTGACATGTTGCGGGGAGTTTATTAAAGATCAAGATAAGATTTGACAAAGTGTTTTGGATACATCACTCCTATGAACTTAAGAAGAATAAACCGAAGAAACATGAAGTTAAACAAGTTCAAAATCATGTTTAAGGGAGGATTATTGGGAAATATACATTCCTAACTTAGTACCGTTAGTGATATACTTAGTACCGCTAGTTATAGTTAGTACTGACAGTACAAAGTGTTAAGTACTGTTCAGATAGTTAGTACCGCTAGTATAAAATAGTTAGTACTGTTTAAGAGATATGTATGAGATGTTGTAGGAAAAGATATGTATTATCTTTTACGCGTTTTGTAAGCCTGTTAAGGTTTATCCTTGGTCTATAAAAGGAACCCTATGGCATTAGAGAGATAACACACAGAGAAAAACCCAAAATTCTATCTCTTCAATCATATCTCATAGTTAGGTAATTGTAATTGCTTTTAGCAATTAATGGGAAATTAAAGTTTAGTATTCATTATTCTTCTTAATACTATTGTGTAGATTCCGCATATACAATAAGTATTCATAGTCAGTGTTTCTCTATAGTCAATCTGTATTTATACAAGTTGGCTATCACCCTTAGCAGGCTGTAAAGATCTGTTCAGTTTGGGACTCTCAGACTAGCAGTTTTAACTAACAATATTAAGTATAATTGACAGTGCTAGTTATACTTAGCAGTACTAATGGATACGACTAACAGTACTAATCCTTTACAAAACTTTACAAAAACATAAAGAGATTTAAACATTAAGGATTAAGCATTCCAATACTTGAGACCAAGTACTGAAACCTTCCAGCATCAAAACCTTTTGTAAGAAGATCTACTAACATTATGTTTTTTCAATTTTAAAACCCATTTTGAATTAACTTTTTAGCATTGCAATCTCTTATAAAATAATGGTATACATTCTATATGTTTTTTTAGATTGTTGAACGGATTTTCAATGAATGCAGGATAGTAATATTATTTTCGATGTGAATCATAGTATGCATGAAATTATACCCATACTCCCAGCAATTGTTTGATCCAGAGTACTTGGGGGTCTACAACAATAGTAGCAGCCATTTATAATTCTGCTTCAGATGTAGATGGTGGAACCACAGTTTGCTTCTTATACTGCATGTTATCAACCTATTGTCACTAAAACTGACAACCTCCTAGTTTTGTCTTCTATCTTGAGTGGCTCCAGCTATAGTCACTATCAGTATAAGCAACTAGTTCAAATAGAGAATCTCTAGAATACCAAAGGGCCTAAAGTTGGGTTGCCTTTCAAATATCTAAAAATTCTCTTTACAGCTAAGAGAATGGGATGTCTTTGGAGTAACTTGAAACCTGGCACATGCACCAACTACAAACATGATATCTGGTCTAGATGTTGTAAGATACATCAAGGACCCAATCATAGATCTGTAGAGATATTCATCAACATCATTACCATCTCTATCTTTGACCAAAGGCTTTTCCAAATCTACTGGAGTAGAAGTAGACTTCACATTAGTGTAGTTGAATTTCTTCAAAATCTCATCTACATATTTATCTTGGCTGATAAATATTCCATCTTCCTTCTACTGTACTTGTAATCCTAGAAAGAAAGTAAGTTCGCTCATAGAACTTATCTAAAACTTATCCTTCATAAGCTTCTCAAATCTAGTACACAGTTCCTTGTTTGTAGAGCCAAAGATAATGTCATCAACATAGACCTGTACAAGCAAAATATATCCTTTTTGCTTCTTGATAAACAATGTCTGATCTAGGGATGGCAACGGGTAGGGTTAGGGGCGGGTTTTACTGTACCCGTACCCGTACCCGTTTATATTATCCATATCCGTACCCGCCTCATTACCCGTTGGGTACCCAATTAATATTATCCATCGGTTTTTCGGGTTTCCCCGCGGGTATCGGGTATCCCCAATTAAATATTTTATGGACAAAATCATGATTATCAAGATTAAGTCACACTAAAACCCACCAACAAAATAAAGCAAAACACCTTAATATTAAATTTTTTGAAAAGTTAGATTACCAATACCGAATCAAGCGATTTAACGCTTTCAAATAATTAATCTACAACATCCAAATGTGTTAGATAATAAAAATACTTGTATTATAAATACAACAGAAGAAATTATATATAATATATATGTACTCTAATTAATCATAATAGCAATAAAGTGGGTACAAATTCGGGTAAACGGGTATGGGTACGGATACGAGTAATCGGGGCAGGTATTACTAGAACTCGTACCCGACTAATTTTTTTTTTAATACCCAAACCCGCCAACCCGCCAACCCGCCCTCGAATTCGACCCAATCGGTTCGGGTTTCGGTTTTCCCCATCGGTTTCGGGTGCTTTTGCCATCCCTAGTCTGATCTATCTTCCCTCTTTTAAACCCATTGCCTAACATATAGTTAGCCAAGGTTTCATACCATGCTTTTGGTGCTTGATGCAACCCATAAAATGCCTTGACCACCTTGTAAACTTTTTCTGGATTGTCAGGATCTTTAAATCCTGGTGGTTAAGTAACATAAACCTCTTCCTCAATAGTTCCATATAAGAATGCACTCTTCATGACTAGCTCCCATTTTGAACATGTCTTTAGGGCTATCTAGATCATATGAACTAGCAGTATTAACTGATGGATCAACATTATAAATTTAAAAGACCATATTAACTTCAGGCAGCATATTATCATGCATATATAATTGATAGATTGTACATCATCTAACTTAATAGATGGATATTTACATTTATGAAAATTACGGGTTGTTATAAAACCTTTCTTGTTCAGCATTCTCATTATTTGGACCATCTTCAACCTGCTTTTAAGCATCATCAACAGTTTTTGGTTCACCATTATCAACATCCTTGGTAGGTGAATCAAAGTATGAAGTATCTTTCCAAATTGGCATCACAATGCAATCTTGACTGATTTCTTCTGATGTGCCTGCAGAGTCATTAGTAATTGTAGCTGCAATAACTGGTACATAGTTCATAGATTAGGTTAGAGAATCAATATCAAACAGCCATTTTAGACCATTCCATTCTATCATAAGTTTATTCTCTAAAAACCCAATATGCAAGTTTTCTTCTACCCTCCTGGATCTAGTGTTGTATACCCTAAAAGCTTTACTACTCAAAGAATATCCAACCAAGAAACCTTCATCACTTTTGCCATCAAACTTGCCTAGACTGTTTGAAGTATTAAGAATAGTAACATGACAACCAAATGGTCTCATAAAAGTTAGAGCTGGTTTAAAACCTCTAAAAAGTTCATAAGGTGTCTTGTTATAAGGCTTGACTACTAATACCCTATTTTGTACATAGAAAGCAGTAGAAACTGCTTCAGCCCAAAATGTGGTAGGTAACTTAGAGTCATGTAACATTGTTCTATCAGCCTCAATTAGTGTCCTATTCCTCCTCTCAGCAACACCTCATTTTGATTGAGGAGTCTTCCTGGCAACACTATATTCTCTCTTAATACCTTTTTCTCTACAAAAAATCATCCATAACTTTGTTCTTAAACTCTGTCCCATTATCACTTCTGATTATTTTCACTTTCTTATCCACTAGGGTTTCTATTTCTTTGATAAAGTTTTTAACGATCTCACTGGTTTCAACCTTAGTTGTTAAAATGAAAACCCATGTAAACCTAATATAATCATCAGTGACTACTAAGCAATACTTCTTATGCATTAAACTACTCACAAAGTTTGGACCAAACAGACTAAATAGATCCATATGAAGCATAAACAAAGGCTTAGTAATTGGATTCA
>BQNB010100837.1:0-24612 GCA_026074375.1 Tanacetum coccineum
AGAGGAGAAAAAGAGCAGAAGAGGTCAAGCAACGTTATCAATTCCATAGGAGACATCGTGTAATTCCATATACTTTAGTAATCGTTTAGTTTTTGGTATCATTCGTTAACTCGGTTAGTTTACCTTGGCTAAATAATTGCTCTTGTATTTATTATGACGTTTGAAGGCTAATACCTTCGGGTATTAGCCATTATTATAAAGATTTGAATGTTTGGTATTGTTTATCTTGATTTCTTGATTTATCGTTGTATGCTTGTTTATGTTTATTAATTTATACTTGTTTACGTGCTTTCGTATGCGACCTTATCATTCAACTGGATCTAGTGATACGGACCAAGTAATCTAGAGTCCGAGATAGCTCTCCATATAGTGATTAATACATCTAGAATCATAGGATCACAAGTATTGTCCTTCTAAATCTGTGTCTAGGATACGCTTCGGGCTTAACTAGTTAATTGGATATTGCCAATGGTTTATTGAACGTGTTGACTAGAAGGTAAAAATAGATAATTCAACAAATAATGTACTGATTCCAATGGATAGTTGGACAAGTGAACTACTAGTGTATAAATTGCCATTAAGCGGTAAGTGGGTAAAGTCTCTATGAGTTAGGGTTTAACAAGATCACCATTGCTTTTATCCTTAAGATAGATTATAATCAGCAAATAAGGATGTTTTATGCGGATGCTTTAATTGTGACAGAATTAATGTGTCTAGATCTTAGGAAGAAGTCCCGCCTAAGTCTTAAGAATGATATGTCACCTCGAGAGAAGAAATTATTGCACTAAATAAACAAACCAACATTCTAATTGAATTAATAATGGTTAATACGATTTTCTTATATAAGGCTCGACCGCTCTTTTATCTTCTGTTATATAGCTTGCATGGGTTAAAGTGTCTTGAATTGATTGTAGTCACCGACCAACCTGTGCCAGTCTCTTAGGCTGAAACCCCCCTTTTTACCTGTTAGAATTAGGATTAGAACTAACATAGGTTTAGCATAGGTTTGACTTAGATTAGATTTAACATAGATTAGATAACCAAAATATAAATAAATTGAGAGATTTAACCTCGCTTCAATTGTTTGACACCCTACTTACCAGTACACCCTACTTACCACGAAAAACTTACTACGATTCGGGTACACTAGCGTTTAAAGTGTTGTTTTTGGTGGTTTTGCGGTCGGAAAACGAATAATTTAAAACTTGAATCATAAAAATATACACCATACAATGACACATCAACACTTATGTGTACACACTTCCCTAACATTTGAGTTTGGGTTACAGTCTAAAGTGACTGTAAGCCATAGTCATGAGCTAAAAACTTTGAATGTTTTAATAGCTCAAGACCCGAGAAAATTGACTTTCTCGTTGACA
Source organism: Tanacetum coccineum (assembly GCA_026074375.1). NCBI lineage: Eukaryota > Viridiplantae > Streptophyta > Magnoliopsida > Asterales > Asteraceae > Tanacetum > Tanacetum coccineum. Next base: position 1,380 of record BQNB010100837.1, read on the forward strand.
GGATAAGTTATCTTTAAAGATACACTTTCCTTACATTGAGGTCCGAGTTATGCACTGACATGTGTCACAGAGAAAATTAGAAATGACATGTTTTGAAACGTTTGAACTCTTGCTCAAACTTCATTTACACACCCGTGTCAATGTTAATCGACATTTCTAGGTACGTAAATGTTATCGATTCCAAGAGACATGTCGAGAAGATTCTTTTTGGTATTTTTGAGATTTTATAATTTTGTATTTTGTTTTTGAAAGATTTTCTATTTTTGTGTTTTGTTTTTCAAAAATATTTACAAATCGATGTTTGATTTATATCAAGCAGATTCGTTTGCTAGAAACTCCAATTCTTCTAGAGTCAAACATCTCATACCGACTCGTCTGACGAGATACTTAAACCTTTCTTCAGGTAAGGCTTTAGTAAACAGGTCATCTAACTGATATTCAGTTCCGACAAAGAATAATTCAATCACACCCTTTTCAACATGTTCCTTGATAAAGTAATATTTGACATCAATGTGCTTGGTACGGGAATGCTAGTCTGGATTGCACGAGATGGATATGGCTGCCTTTAAGTCACAATACATAGGTATTTTATCAACAGTGATGAAAGCCGATAATAATCGTGAGCTGAGTTCGCATCTAGGAACTTGTCACAACACGTAAGATAGAGACACATACTCGGCTTCTGCTCGAAGGACATGAAGTGCAGCTCCCTGCTTCTTTGACGACCAACTGACTAGCTTATCACCTTCTAGAAATTATATGCTACCAGATGTGCTTTTGCGTGAATCGAGACAATATGCGTGATCTGAATAAAAAAAGCAGTTAGTTTGAAACCGGTGTCCTTTGGTTACTAAAGTCCCATGTTAATGGTATTTTTAAGGTACCGAAAGATCCATGTTTAACCCTCCCTGAGGTTCCTTTGTAGTTGGTCTCACTATTCGATCTACTTGCTGTTAAGTACATGAGTGCTCTAACCATGCTATAATATTTTTGTTTGGTCAGCAAGAGTTCCACTAAAGTCAGCATCTAGGGGTTTGGTAGCTATTGGTGTATCAATGCTATCACATGAGGTCATACCATGCTTTTTAAGTATCTCTTGAGCATATTTAGATTGGTTAATAAAGATACGACATAGGGATTGGTGGATCTAAATTCCTAAAAAGAATTTTAGCATCCCTATCATAGACATTTCAAACTTGTTGTGCATTAGTTTTCACACTTTTTAAATGTTTTGGGTTCGTAGAATACAAAAAACTGGATATCATCAACGTTAAATTTGCCCTAGAAAATTTGTCTTCCTCGTATTTAGATTGAACATAGTTAGATTAATAGGAACCTTTTGAAATCCTTCTGGATACCAGGAAGTTGGGAGTACATTATACCACGCTTAGGAAGCTTGTTTGAGCTCCATACACTGTCTTCTTGAGACGGTAGACTTTGTCGGGTGATGTGATCAAAAAATCCTTCTAGCTGTCCATGTAACTCTTCCTTCAGAGGTCCGTTAAGAAAAGTTGTCTTGAGATTCATCTGATAGATAAGAAATGAATTGTGTGCAGCATATACAATGAATAGCTTGATTGCTTCCAACTGAGCAACTAAAGCAAATGACTCTTCGAAGTTTATTCCTTCCTGTTGACTATATCCCTTAGCTACAATACGAGCTTTGTTACGTATTATAGTATTCTCTTCATCACGTTTGTTTTTCCAGAGCCACTTCATGTTAATGGCATTTTTACATAATGGTCTATCGACTAATTTCCATACATCGAGTTGTTTAAACTGGTGAATTTCTTCCCGTATCGCTTCAATCCATGCAGAATCAGCCATGTCTTCTTTGATGTTCTCCGGTTTAGTTCGACTCACGGTGAGTGCGAACATACACATCTCACCATCTGTTTCTAGCTGACGTCTTGTTCTAATTAATTGAGAAGGAATTCCAATGACTTGTTCTAACGGATGATATTCCTTAAAAATTCTATACTACTGTTTAGAAGGATGCCATTGGTAGAATGTATACATATTTGACAAATCAACATATCTAGAAGCTGTCTCCCCTTGTTCATGTACCGGTGTACTGAAGATGTTGATAAATTCATCTTCTTCAACTTGTGCATTTTCTTCATGAGTTTCTGCTTGATTAAATTTCTCAGTAGCAATGACAGTTGGTGCTTGAGTTGGTGTTTTAGGTGCTGTTTGAATGTTCAATGGAGGTGTATCTGCATCAACGGTTGTTAAAGTAGATGTAGTTGTGTTTTATTGTTGACGTTGATCAGGTGCATCAGCAGCATGTACAACGGGGGACTTTGACACAACTGGAGTAGTTCCATTGAGTAATTCATCGAACATCAGACTAAATAGCAAATCTACCTCATTTGACGTTGTTACTATTTCAGCTGCATGAGGAACATTTTCTTAACTTTAGGGATCGGGACTTAAACTGTCTTGTTCAAGTGTCGTGGTCAGACATTGTGGAACGGGGTCAGAACTGATGTGATCTGACGCCATAAAAGGCAATTCGTCAAAAGTAACATGAATAGTCTCAACAATCAATCTTGTTCTCTTGTTATACACCATGTAAGCTCTTGACTGAGTAGAATACCCTACAAAAATGCATGCATCATCTTTTTCTTTCATCTTGTCAACATTCTCACCATCTTTGATGATATAACATAAAGAGCCAAAAATGTGAAAGAATTTTACAGACGGTTTTTGGCTATTGATGATGTGATAAGGTGTTTTCTTATGTCCAGGAATTACGAGTGAATAGTTTTGAGTAAAACATGTTGTTGCAATTGCTTCAGCCCAAAAGAACAAAGGAACTTTAGTGACGCTTAGCATTGTTCGAGCAGCCTCAACAAGAGTACGGTTTCGTTGTAACACCCCCAAAATGGCTCGCAGCGGAATAAGTGTCCGGGGCGTGTTACTTCTCAGATCAATAACACAAAATGTATATAGAACGACCAAAAAGTAGTTTAAAACTAATACATTGACATTAAACAAAAGTATTTGTTACATAAGCCGAAGCTAACTTGTCACTTGTTCAATATACAAAGATTTCTGCCATAACAGTAATACAAAATGTATTGCGACAACAATCTTTAATGCATGATAGTCCAATCACAAACCACATAATCGTATCCCTTGACCTCGTGCTTACTATTCCATGAAAAACATGGCTTTAAAACTGTCAACAAATAATGTTGGTGAATTCATAGGTTTGATTAAAAAAAAAAAACATTCGTATATTGTAGGACCACAAAGATTTCCCAGGGGTGGGGGGTATGATCATGGCAACAGTGAGACATCATATAAATGTAATTACGTTGCCCTAAGCTCATGACACTGAAGCTCGACATAAATGAATACCATTATAATATGGCATTTTACATTTGCTCGTGGTGAGTGTTTAACCTGCAACTCTCTGTTCGACATGGTATAAGTTCGTTTGCCTAGTGATAGCTAATAACCGAACGGGGATGTCAATTCTAATAGATCTATTTCATAACGTTGACGCACTCACAACCCCTAGTAACTGACAGTTCTTGATAAATGGGTTAACTAGGGTTATCGCTACTTAGGCAACACGTAATCATAATATCAAACTTAACCACTTGTGTCCAGTTATAAAACATTGCATGTTTCTCACCCCAAAAACTTGTAAAACAAATCATGTAAAACGTGGGGCTATGAACTCACCTTAGTGGAGCGAAACCAAGTATATCACAGATATGCGCCTCACCGCAAATCGTCAGATGAACCTAGTTAAATTAAGGTGTCGTATAAGTACTATAAAACTTTTTACATTGGCGTACTACTATCATGCATAATTCTATATAGCTAATCACCATCTAATTGTTTTTGTGAAATCATGTTTATAAGGTTAAAACGTTTATAAACACACTTTTGGTAAAAACGACATAACTTTCACGTTTCAAGTCCGTTTGAGGTGTTTCTTGCTCTCAAGTTTTCGTATTGAGTCGAGTTATCAAAATTTAGGACCCTATGGTGGACAGTAACTTTTATGTTTCACACAGAATTCATAAGTTTACTTATATCGTTTGTGTTGTCGTAAAACCCGTAAATGTCATATTTTCTTCGTTATAGCTCCATTTTTAGTGATTCTTTCGAGCACGTTCTCGTAATTGAAAGTTCTAATGATTTATGAGGTTTACAAAAATAAAAGTTTCTATCATGAATAGTAACTTTTATAAAAATTGTTTTTTAAGTTAGTTAATTGTCTTCATAAACTCGAAACAATTCATAACTCAATCGTTATTATGAAAACTTTTTGATTTCTTATTATTTTGGAATCCTAAATATTGAGTAATCTAGTTAAAAATTAATAAAACTTGCTGTTTTTTATATAATTTTTATTAAATTGTTTTATAAAATCTTTATATATCCGTTTATTTATCGTATACTTATTTTTACGTAACTTTTTCGTTATTTAGCCGTTGTTTCAAGATTCTTAGCTTTTTGGAATCGTCATGAGACGTACTATTTTATAAAAACATAAAATGGTCAGGTAGTATGTCAAATTAAACCAGAAAGTTAGATGTCTTTCTTGATTCCATATGTAAACTTTGTTTTTACACTTTTCAACTTTTGTAACTTTTTCACAAGTCTTTTTATACCATATATATTATATGTGTTACGTATATTAGAGTCCATTAGTCCATCATTGTCCTCATTTGTTAAAAATTACCAAGATTAAACAAGTTTATCAAGGGATTATACACATTTACTTGTAGCTTTTCTCCCTCCTTTTGGGTTGTAATTCATTTAAAAACCCTAATCTCTTAATTCATTAACACTTTGTAAGCTTAACAAGTTGTTTCATCACTAGTATACTTCCATTTAACCTTATTTAGTGTTCATTATAACCATCACTAACAAGTCCATAAACAAGGATTAACCATGTCATTTTTGCATTACTTTTACTCTGCTAACATATAAGCTAAATTTCATAAACATAAATTTGCTACATAATCATTTTGACACTTAACCAACATGGTATAACACTTATAGATCATTTTAAGACATGATATTATCATTATCACAAACATTTGTAAAAGTGATTACAAATGATTATTACAAGTTAAAACTTTTTTACCTGTTTAAAGTCTAAATGGTGGATTCTAGCTATATAGAATATTATGCATTTACTCTGAAATTTGGAAAAGTAAGGGTTCTTAGCTAACCTTATGATCATGATTGTATAATGATGTTAATATGATCTAAAACCATTTTCTTAGATTTAAACCCACGCTTGCAGCTATGAAAACCCTAATTCAATATTAAACCCTAATCTTGATTTCTTGCTTCAACACTTGAAAACCTTTAACCAATACGTGGAAACATCTTAGTATGCCTAAGGAATGATGTGTGTATGTGTGTATGCTCTTAGAAAATCAAGGTATGGATTGCTTAAAAAGAGTGTTTTGAGCCGTGGGCTTTAATGAGCACAAATGGAGAGTTTTTTATTTCTTTTCTAAGTAGTTTATGTGTTGTTATGAGTTTTACCACTTGAATATCTTGTTAATATATGTTTATACAGGATAGTCAAAGAGACATAGTGAGGGTCTTTAGGAAGTCCTTAGTCTTGGTCTTTGGTCAAAGTTTGACGGAAATTGAATAGATGTTCCCTAATAGTTGAGGTTATCCCATGACATCAAGGAGGTATGTTTTCTTTATGGATTTGCTGGTATCCTTTGACCATATCCGGCCATATAAACATATACATGACATATTTTTGTAGTTTTTATGTATTGGGTATAAATGTGTGGTATTTGTTGAGCGTAGAAAAGTTTTGGTTGTTCGGGAAGTGCCTAAACGCAGATTTATCGCGACACGTAATTCAATGTACGCAACAATAAAAATAAATGAACAAAGACCATAATCTTCTCAAAATAATTATTTAATTCTTGATTTGATGTAAACGCTTTCATTGTTTAGGGGCCGTTTAACATTAAGACCGCTCATTTTTTAGCTTACGCGATTTTACTTAACTCACCATGAAATTACCAAGCAATAGCGTTACGACACTTAGAATAAATAGTAGATTTATCGACACGATCCTCAATGACGTGAAAACACGGGGTGTTATAGACTTCCCCCGTTAAACACAGCATTGTCCTCAAGGCTTCCGATGCAACACTTGACGACGGTGCGGTCTTGGTGAAGAGGTGTGGGTATTTCTTCTTGAAATGAGTCTTCACTTTCCCACGTGAACGCAGGACCTCTCTTGGAGTTCATCGACACCCTTGACTAATGGGATGCAGCTTTGCTTCAACCATTTAACTTCACGGTCCATGATCTCAATGGGTTCCTCAACAAACTGAAGCTTGTCATCAAAATGAAGTCCATCCAACGGAATGGCTAATGGTTCGTCGGCATAGCACTTTTTCAAGTTGGATACATGAAATGTGTTGTGAACCCTGCTTAGTTCTTCTGGAAGCTCGAGCTTGTAAGCAACCTCTCCAACCTTTTCTAACACCTTGAAAGGTCCAACATACCTGGGGTTTAACTTCCCCCGTTTCCAAGTCGAAACTTTAAGCATAACTTTATCCCCGACTTAGAATTCCATCGGTTTACGCTTTAGATCAGCGTAACTCTTCTGTCGATCACGAGCGGCTTGCATCCTTTGCTTGATTTGGACGATTTTCTCAGTTGTCTCTTGAATTAGTTCTGGACCGAGGATTTAAGCTTCTCCAACTTTGGTCCAACAAATAGTGAACGACCACTTTAGACCCATAAGTGCTTCGAATGGTTGCGGGGCTTTAATTGCTAGCGTGATAACTGTTTGTTATAGGGAAAACTCGACCAACGGCAACTGGTTCAACCCACCTTTTCCAAAGTTGATCACGGAAGCACGTAGCATATCCTGAGAGTTTGGATAGTTCTCTCGCTTTGCCCGTCTGTTTGTGGATGGAGCAGCTTACTCCATTCTATCTAAATTAGTATAAAGATTCTAAAGTGACCCTCCGAAAGTTGGATAGAGAACTCGGGTCACGATCACAAATGATTGGAACAGGTTAATTTTCATGCCCTTCGTGCAACCCTTTAGGTATATTCTTGCAAGTTTTATCCATAGGATCAGTCTTTTATTAGTGTGAAATTCCAGGACACTTAGTGTGCGTGTCAACAATTCACCCAAATGGTTTGTCGTAGCTTGCGGAACGTCTTAGGGAGCTTTGTGACAAAATCCATAGTCGATGTTGTCCCACTTCAATTTAGGATCTTGGGTTTGTAACTAACCAATCCTGATGGCCTTTGATGTTCGGCCCTTGACATTATCACAGGTTCCAAACACTGCTAACATAGGGTGGCAATGCGGCTATTCATATTGGGCCTCCAAGATAGATTCTTCCATATCTTGGTACATCTTGTCGGAAACCCGGATGTATAGAGTATTTTTGATTTGTGGGACTACGTGCATGATCATAGCCCGGTAAATCACCAAACTGGGTAGCCAAAATCCTGCCATTGAGGCTAGAGTTCCATCCGTACGGAGGTTCAAAATTTTTTGTCTTAATCAACTCTGGATTTTTAGCGTTTCAACCAACATTCTCCAACATCTTCGTTATTTGATGGTCTTGGTTTTCGTGCTTCAGTCTGAGCATTCAAGATTTGTTTGGGAAGATCCAAGCCAATAGTATGGACTAAGGCTCGAATCTTAATGGTGTGATCTCTCTTCCTTCTGCCTTTTAGAGCACTCAGAACACCGTTTGCCTTACCCGGGTTGATAACGATCTCACAAACGTAATCACTGAGCAACTCTAACCAATGACGTTGCCTCATGTTCAACTCTTTCTGATTTAGAATGTGTTGTAGGCTCTTAGATCCAGTGAACACCCGTGCCACTTGGTTCCATACAGGTAGTGCCTCCAAATCTTGAGAGCGAACACTACTGCTCCACGTTCAAATCATGAGTCGGTATAATTCTTCTCTGTTGAATCTTCAGTTGGAGTGATGCTGTAAGACAATCACCTTTTCCCCTCTTTGCATTAACACAGCGCCCAAAACCCTTCTTTGAAGCATCGCAGTATGCGATAAAATCTTCGCTTCCTTCAGGTAAGGCCAGGATTGGTGCACTGCACAACTTCTGCTTTAACAGTTGAAAAGCTGCTTCTTGTTTATCACCCCAAAAAAACGTGTCCTTCTTCTGGGTGAGTCTTGGTAATTCGGTTTGGCGATCTTCAAAAAAACCTTTAATGAATCTTCGATAATACCCACGCACATATGCTGCGCTCCCTAAAATTGACGAATCTCGTTGGCGACTTAGGAGATGCCCAACCTTTTAATGGAATTCGATGTTGCTAAGCGGGTGTGGAGATACTACCGTGAATGCCCTCCTATCAATCACGTGACCAAGGAACTGTACTTTGGGAATCTAAAATTCACACTTGGAAAATTTGGCATACAACTCCTCTCTCTTAAGCAATTCTAAGATTAGCATAAGGTGCTCTTCGTGTTCTTGATTGTTCTTTGAATATATCAAAATATCGTCAATAAAGACAATTATGAATTTATCCAAATATGGTTTGCACACTTGATTCATAAGGTCCATGAATACGACAGTGTTGGTTTGTCAAACCAAACGGCATAACTTGAATATTCATCAATGGCCCGTTAGGGTTCTAAAAAGCGGGTTCTTCAGATGTCTTCTCCTCAACACCTCGTTGGTGATACCTGACCTTAGGTGATCTTTGAGTAGACATCGACCCTTGAAGTGAAATCAAATAAATCATCAATTCTTGGGGAGCGGATAACGGTTCTTCAAGTTTGCTTGTTCAATTCCCGGTTAATCAATGGCACATCCGGAAATGATCCAGTCTTTCTTGCTTGCAAACTAGACCGGAGCTCCCCAGGGTGACGGAATAGGTCTTATAAAGCCTTTGTCAGTTAGTTTTAGTTGGTCTGGAACTCCTTCATTTCAGAAGGTGCAAATCGATAAGGCGCAAGAGCTCGTAGCTGCAGCACCAGGTATAAATCACTTTGATAATTCTCATGAAAAGTTTTAGCAACAAGAACTTCATGGTCTGGATCACCTAGTTCAGGAATCATTCATCTGACATATGGACCATTCATAATGGAATTATAGATTAACTTTCCATTTGGTTTACACTTTACATAACAAAGAAGACAAGAAGACCATAGAACATAGTTGTCTTTGTTAAGCATAGGTGGACGATTTTCAAAACCAGCAGCATAAATGTCTTGTTGAGTCGACATTGCAAAAGTGATATGAATTGATATAGTAGAATCGTTTTAGTGATTAGTAATTATGAGATGTTCTTGATTGTTGTTTAAAGTGATTAGGTCCTTGTTATTTTATGGGATTTTACTAATCTTGATTAAACCGGGAAAATAAGCTAATACTTCACGGGATTTTACTAATCTAAGATAAACCGTTAAAATTAAGTTTTTCTTGAAATGTCATAAACTTCAGTGTCACAAACCTCATAAATATGAATGCACAAACCGCAGAGACAAACCACAGACATAAACCGCAGACACAAACCACGGGATTACATAAAAAATTAGAAGAGTTTCGTTTCCTTAATTTGTCATAAACCGCAGAATTTTGTGACCCTGTATAAACATAGACCGCAGACCAATGTAAAACACAAACCGCAGAAAGAGTGTTTTTACATAAACCACAGAAACTGTTTGTCACAAACCACAGGATTAGGAAAAATTGGCCATGGTTTATATTCGTCTAGATGTAATAAACCGCAAAATATTATCCTTGTAAGTGACACAAACCGCATGTTGCAATAATACACAAACCGCAGAACACTAGGTTGCACAAACCGCAGAAATCATAACACAAACCGTAAGATCTATACGATATACACAAACCGTAGCCTTCAACAAAAACCCATATTTTTTTAATGTAAAAATGTTGTTTGATATTTTAATAAGCTTCGAATAAGCACAAAGCTAACGAAAGTACAAGTGGATGATTAAAAACAACAAGTTTTAAGACGAAAAGGGTTGATAAAGATCAAGACGGTACGGTTTTAAAACCAACAATAAGCCAAAGCAAAGAACATTAAATAAGCAGTTTGATGACTAAATAAGCTGAGGATAAGCAAGAAACTAATAAAAGTGCAACTTGATGATCGAAAACAACAAGTTTTAAACCAAAAATGAGTCAAAAATGATACAAGACTCACGGTTTGAAAAGAAAACAAAAAACTCAAAATAAGCTGTTTGAATAAGCAAAAAAACACTAATCACTCCTTGGATCTTGATACCACATGTTAGAATATCAAATCATCACCAAAACACACAAAAATCAAAGGATCTTAGAGAGAGAAAGAGTTAGACAGAGAAAGAGTAAAAGGAAAAATGGAAGGCTTTCATTAGCTAGGTAAAATGAGAACCAACACCCTCCTAACATGCTAGGTGGGTTGTATTTATACTACAAAGAGTGTGGACTCCTTGTTGGGTCGGTTTCGACTTTCTTTGGGCCAAACCTAATACCAATAGTCTTAAAGCCCGACACTTAGGCCCAATTAGCTTAAATGAGATCCCATAAACTACGTTTTCCTATACAAGGCTCGGGAATGATAATGACCATCACTTTACATAAAAACACGGCTAACATAAATCCCTTCATTAGTGTTTCAACCAAAAAGTCCACATCAATACTAGCCTAATCCCATCGTGAAAATCACCAAACATCACTTTTATCGCTTAACCTCACGCTACTAACTCAAAAGTACAAGAAAACTTAAGAAAATTAAGAAAAGTTACGAACTTGAACATAAATTGTACAACCTTGTTTATTCATATGTTTTTCTTTATAAAAAGTGGTTACACAAAATGATATTATTTTTGAGAGAAATTAAATGATGTAAGAACGAACACTTCAAAAATTTATGCAAAATAAATGGGATGATATGGCTTACAAGTTGTGAAAAGATGATGGATTTGACCCGGAATGAATCCGAATATAACCCAAACAAGATCTTGAATAACCCGAAATAAATAACCAAGAATCACTAGTAACCAATATTTGAGAAGAAGGAAAACAAAACCCAAAGTGTGTTTATTTGGTGGTTCGGTCGAACCAAAGAAAAGAGAAGAGAAAGAAGAGAGGATTTTACTAGTGTGTGTTTTAGTGTGTGTGAAGAATGAAATGAAAAAGGTGAGTTGTATGCTTAATGTTTAAGCAAAAAGGCTTGAGACCATTTAGAGAAACAATTGAGAATTTCATGGGAATGTGTCTTGTAACATGGAATCATTTAACAAATTTGTTGTGAGTGTGTATGTTTGGATGCTACCAAGGAAAGGAAAAAGGAGGGGACCAAATACATTTTCAAATTGTGAATTCTATGTTAAAAAAATATCTAGATATTCATGGTAGGGTGCATGCATGTGCAAGTAAAAATGAACTAGTTATAACTTACATAACCCGTAAAATTAAAAACGCGCGACATCTAAAATATAAATATAAATAATATAAAATTATGTTCGTTAAGTCAAAATGTGTTAGTCGTAAAAAGACTATGCTTATTCAAAAGCCGCAACGCGTCCCATGATGCTTCTCGGTTATTCGCGAGACAACTTATCGGTTTTAGGTCAAATTGACTATGAAAATTATCAAAGTAAAAATAATGAAAGTTAACAATAAAATAATTTACATTTTATGGATAATTATTTAATCCAAAATTGCCGATTGTCACACCAAATGACACAGTCCAATAAGTCCAATGGTTAAAAAATGAATCTTGACCTTTTCTTTGTAAATCTCATGATATTTGAACCTTTTATACTTAAATCGCAAACTTTTTGACATGTCCAAAAACTTAAATCGCAACTTCGAACCCTTGTTGATGAGGTGTCATCTTATACACTTTTCAAGGTCATTTAACCCCCTAAATCATGCAATTATTGTAACATTTCTCAATTTCATGTCATTTTACGACTCCTATTATTTGTCACATTTTATTTTGGTCCGATATACGTTTACTTTTAATTTAACTTTAAGCTAAATCGCGTAGACTAGAAATAATCATTTAACGTAAACGGGCACCATATAAATTAAGGTTTACATCAATCAAGTGTTATATAATTATTAAGAAGATAATTAATGACTTTGCGTATTTTATTTTTATTGGTCACGTAAAAGGCTTACGTTTCGCAATAAAATACATTTAGTCAGACCCCAAAAATACCTAGACTTACCTAGACTCAAACCAATAACCACTTTTAAACATTAAACACAAAATTTATTATATTTTTGTGTTAAAAACTTATGTTGGCCAAAAATGGGCAAGTGAAACCCATAAACCATTTGTCCCATGTGCTAAATCAACTAGAAATCCCCTAAGTACATGTACATCAAGGGTTTAATTATGATATGTCCTTAATGTCTCCTAGTTACCTTAATACCCAAAGGATAATAACCTCATTGGATCTCTTTTTGCCCTTGGATACCCGTGACAACATACTTATGCACACAAACCATAAAATCTTGCTAAATCCTAGTAAATCTTGTACATATATCTTGTAATTAAGATATGTACTAAGTAGTTTTAGAAAAACCATGTCTTGATAACTAGAAACCTCAAAACCACCAACTTAGGGCTTGGTTTGGTTTAAAAAGGGGAACTAAAAAGCTAACCAAGTCTTAAGCCTATATATACTCACTCATACATGACAGAAAACACTTCTTGCAAACTCTCTCAAACAAAAACCATCCTCATTTCTCTCCTTGTGTTCGAATAATACCATAACCGAACCTCTACGCACCCTCATTTCTTTTCTAAGGACTCAAGGTGTACTAGGTCTTCATACAAGGGCGTAGGAGAGGTACACGAGCCAAAGTTGGGTTATTCGATAAGCTTTGAAGCTTAGGGTTGGCGTACATTTGGGTTATACGATTTGGGTTAACTTCACGATACACATTTAAGACTCTAGGACCCTTGTAAGTCGTACTAAGTCATTCATGTCCATAACTCTTTCATATTATAATGGTTTCTTTGATTTCTAGTCAAATGGTCACGTTAGTTTGTAGATAACAAACCAACGTGAGCATGTGTATGCTTGCTAAATGCAGCATGCTGTATTTGCGTGTACATATGTATATTATCGTTGTGTGGTGCTAAAAAGATGTCAACCTATATGAAAATTTGACTTAACAAGGCTAGGGCTTATATGTCTTCTTTAAAAATAAATTGTACAAAAATAAAAACGTAAACTTTACGTGAAGTCTTAATGGCAAGGCTTGGGAAGGAGTGTACTACCTTATGAAATGCTTGCATGCGTTCAACCCGAACCATAGGTAGATCAAATTAGCTAAAATCATTCAGCTTATGATTTATCACCACAAATACGAACCATAAGCACCCACAATGGACACATATATCCACTATTGGGCCGAAAGCCCACCAAAGGGACAACGTGGCTTATGGCTTAGCTTATTTCATATTAGGTGCTAAAACGAGGGCTTAAGAGCTTATCGAACCCTTATAAAATCCTTAACTAAGCTAAACGGACCACTAATGGGCCTTGTTGGGCCAAACAGTCCACTAACAGATGTTGATAGGCCCAACAGTTTATTAGTTAGAGGCCATGACTTATTAATAAGCTCACACAAACTTATGGAAGAGATAAAGGGCTTATTTAACTTCGTTGAATAGTAAGTCACGCTTAATAAGTCCTATCGGGCCACTAATGAGCTTATCAAACCTTTACGAGGCCCAATACAGGCCCAACAGCCAAATAAGCTCTAACAGCTTATTGGGGGAAGTAAAACAGAAAGTTAGGGCTTATAGGAAGTCAAAGTAGCTAATGGACCTTAAGAGATCAAGCCTAAAAGTTTAAAAGGCTTATCGGGTTCATAATGGGCCCAAAAGCCCATTAACAAGGCTTATTAGCTTATTGAATAAGCCATCCAATAAAAACAGCTTAATTAAAATCTTAAGTGCTTAATGAGATAAGAAAGATGAGTTGGATCATATGAGAAACCCTAATGGACCTTTTAAAAACCTTTCGGGTTAAGGATATTGGACTAACGAGCCCAATAAGCTCGAATAAGCTTACCCGAGCTTATTTTTCAGCAACAACAGTTTCATTAAGTTTAAATGAGCTTAATGAGAGCTTATGTGCTTTGAAAATCTAAATTGGACCATTATTTTGCTTAACGGGCTTTAACGAGCCCAACAAGGCCTAATAAGCCTAAATAAGCTCATCCGAGCTTATTTATAAGCTGCCACAGCTTATATGGCTTATTGGAGCTTAATAAAACTTATTGCCACTTGTTAGAACTTAAACGGGCTTAAAATGTGATTTTTACAAGTTTAGGGACTAAAAGTGTCAAAGTGCAAACTAGAGGGTGTAAACTATAAATATTGATGTTTATGAGTCCAAGGACTGTTTTTTGACATATTTCAAACATAAGGTACTGTTTTGGAATAACTTATATTAAAATGTAATTTTTGTAAGTTAAAGGACTAAAAGTGTCAAAAATGGAAACATAGGGTAGAAACTGCCAAAACTGTTTTTATAAAGTCTAGGGGCTGTTTCTGTCAATTCTGAAACTTGAGGGACTGTTTGAAAGTACAAGGACCAAAAGTGTACTTTTCTTAAACATAAGGACTGCTTTGTAAATATAGAAAACCTAAGGGTATTTTATGAACAAAAGTGATTTTAATAAACACTTAACGAATCAGACACGTTATAACATTTATCGAATATTACACAAATTTAAAACACGACTTAATAAATATGTATATTTATTAATAACATTTATACATATACTTGGACGTGTGTAATCGTATACCTTCCCAAGAGCCATCAAGTAAAGACAAATACAATAAACATGTGAACCACCACACAAGTGATAACAGTATATATATACTAGCAATTTATTGTAGTTTATGCATTAAGCCATTAGCCTAAACTTGTAAACTAAGATTGACCGTATTTACTTAGGTATTTGATGGTGTGATTCATTTGCCATACTTGGATATATTTATCATTTTCAGAGGACTACTTACTAAGGTGAGTTCATAGCCCCATGTTTTACAATTATTTAAATGATTTACATCTTTGGGGTGAGAACATGCTTTGTTTTACAAATTGGACGCAAGTGTACATTTTATACTATGATTACGTGTTTGCCTAAGTAGCGTTATAAATAGATCTATTTGGGATTGACATCCCCGTTTGGGTGAGTAGCGCTCACTGTGCCGGGTTGCCGGACAACAAACGTATACCATGTCGGATTTGGGATGTTGCGGGTTAGAACATCATTCACGGGCATTTATTGGCAATTTATTGCATTCATACATGTCGAGCTTCAGTGTCATGAGCTTAGGAAAACGTAATTACTTTTTATGATGTTTGCATCTGTTGCTTAATCATACACTTGGAAATCTTGCGGTCCTTCAATTGATTTACATAAACCTATGAATTCACCAACTTTATGTTGACGTTTTAAGCATGTTTTTCTCAGGTCAATAAGGCACGAGGTGCCAAGATACATTGGGGGTCACTCTTTGGAGAGTCAGTACTAAAGATTTGGGGTGTATTACATTTTGGGAACATTTGTTATAAACCGAAATCTTTACTTATATTGTCGAACAATTTGAAGCCACGAGCTTATGTAATGAACAAGTATTTTGTTAATCCAATGTATCTTTTTAAAACGACACGTTTAGTGGTCGTTCTCATAT
The DNA here is from genome assembly GCA_026074375.1 of Tanacetum coccineum. NCBI lineage: Eukaryota > Viridiplantae > Streptophyta > Magnoliopsida > Asterales > Asteraceae > Tanacetum > Tanacetum coccineum. The sequence goes on from BQNB010100837.1 coordinate 17,072, forward strand.
CTTGTGTTATTGATCTATGAAGTAACGCCCTCGGATATTCAATATTCCGCTGCCACCCAGATTTGGGGGTGTTACAAATATCCCCAAAATACGTGCTTAATAGTTTCTTTTTGTGTTTTTGCACTTGGATGGCTTTTTGGAGGAAATACACGTGACCTGGACTTAATTTGAAAAGAAACGAGACAAGATTGCAACTTTACACGAAGAGGCTCAAAAATTGCATACAGTACGTGGAGACGGCGTCGTAATTCCTTGCGACGGCGTCAGAAGGTCCAAGCGACTGCGTCAGACATTATGGTGACGGCGTCAGAAGTAGCTGACTTAAAGAAGCATTAGAAGATTCGGCTGGGCGACGTCGTCGCAATTAACAAGCGTCGTCATCACTATTGATTTCCTATATATACAAACCTTAGTTTTCAGTTTTAAACTGTGGAATTCGTGAGGAATATTAGAGGAACGACTTTTATCAGTCTTAGGTCATATTTTAGTAAGATACATAAGGGATCAAAAACAAGGTCAGGAATATTAGAGGAATGACTTTTACCTGATACTGGGCACACATGCAGACAGCGAAAACCAGGTCATGTCTATTTTCAGTAAGATACATAAGGGAGCCGACCATACTTCTATAACGAGTAGGGTCAACTAGAGTCCCTTGTGGATCCTCATGAAATTTGGAACGCTCCACCATTGGAATTTCCACAGCATTACTGGATTCTAAACCATATTTCTTAAGCATTTCAAGTGCTTATGTTGATTGATTAAGAAAGATGCCTCTGGGATTCTGAGAAACTTGTAACCCTAAAAAGAATGACATTTTTCTCATCATTGACATCTTAAAGTGTGAGCTCATTTCTTTAGCAAATTTTTTACAGAAAAGTAGATTAGTAGAAGCAAAAATTATGTCATCAACATAAATTTGTACCAGGAGTATATCCTTGCCTTCTTTCCGTGTAAACAATGTCGGATCGACTACACCCTTGACGATATTATATGAGTGTAAGAACTTTGACAACGAATCATACCAAGCTCGTGGAACCTGTTTCAAACCATATAATGCTTTCTTCAATCTAAACACGTGGTTTGGATGATCTTGGTCGACAAACCCCTCTGGTGGACTAACGTACACCTCTTTCTTCAATATACCATTCGAAAACGTAGTTTTCACATCCATTTGATATACTATCATGGTTATGTGAGCGACATATGCAATGAAGATTCTAATGGCCTCTATACGTGCAACCAGTGCAAACGACTCCTCAAAATCAATCTATTCTTCTTGACGGTAACCCTTTACTACTAATCTTGCCTTATTCTTCGACACAGCCCATATTCATCCAATTTGACCTTAAAGATCCACTTAAGAGCAATGAGCATGATAATGGATGGTCATGGTACTAACTCCCACACTTCAAGTCAATCATATTCGTGAATTTCCTCTTGTATGGCTTCAATCTAGCTAGATTCTTTCATCGCTTCTTGATAATTCTTTGGTTCGAATTTAGTAAGAAATGAATGAAATTAGCGCCACATGGCATCGGTAGCAAGTAGGCGTCTTGTAGAAACTGGTTTAAATGTATTGCCAATGATTGTCTTTAATGGGTGATCTTTAGTCCATTTTGTGGAATACTAGAAGAGGGTTGAATAGTTTTACCGATTAAAATTGTCTTTTCAAAATTATAGTTTGAGTTTATGTGAAGTTGATGATATTGATTGATGTATGAGATAAGAAATAAATATAAAGTGCAAGTATAGTAAAAGGAGAGTAAGAAAAGATAGAACCGGGGCACAAGCGTTTATAGTGGTTCGGCTACAAATACACCTTCCTTTCCCTACTCCACTCCCCGAGTCACCTACTCGAGAGTTTGTAAACACTAGTCACCAATCTCCTTTAACCGGCGAAAAAGCCTCACAATGTTGCTTATACCTTTTATCGGTACAAAGCTAGATACCGGGTTCTAACAAAGGTAGAACCAAACCAATGCAATCAACTTCTTCTTACAAGGATGAATAATGAATCTACAATGACTAAATGAAGTACAAGATAACTTGAGATCGATCATCTCGTATGCAATTTTGGCAATTTCTTCTATTAAGAGAATTACCTAAAAATGATATAAACTAACTAGATCTGAAAACAAGAGAGATATCAGATTATAAGAAAGATATTATAGTGAGAATGAGTGAGTAAAACATGAAAAAATGGCTTGATATTTATAGGCAAAATTTTGCATTGTAGCTCGGTTCCTAACGTACCTTCCTTGTAAGGTATCGGCCAGTGTAAACACAGGGAACCGGCCTTTTACTATTCACCGGTTCTGGAGGAACCTTTCCCATAGGGTACCAGCCAGTGTTTTTCAAGGGTATCAGCAGACTGACACAAAATCTGAATTTTAGATTGCCAAATCTTAAATTATTTTGTGTAATCTTGAAAGATTTGTTCAAGATATGGTGAATTGATGATGTTACTCATGATGTAAAAATTATATACAAATTTTACGTAAAAAAGTAAAGTCTAAGTAACATATGTGTAGTAAGTATTTTGATGTGTGATATGTGGTTTTAATTTAGGAATACTTATTTGGCTAAAACTTGTGCATTCTAAAATTTTACTTGTAATGATTTTGTTATTGTTATCGATAAAACACGAGAAGATCGTAAGATAGAACTAAATGTTTTTACGGTTTATTTGTATTAATAATCTCTCCCTTTTTGTTGATGACAAAACACAAAATTATTGAAAGTAAAAAACAGAATGTGAAGTTTTAGATTTGAGTCTTTTCCTTCCTTCTCCCCCTTTTTGTCAAAACAAAAAGAGCGTCAAAGAAAAACTTACAAACAATGCAATAATGTAACCAATGTATATATGAATGTTGATTCAAAGAGAATCAAATGCAATAGTATACGTAAGATTTGATCCGAAGAGAATCGAATGTAATGATGAGAATCGATTCGGAGAGAATCGAGATGCAATACTCCCCCTTAACAGAGGCTTCCTCTAAGTGAGGGTGTAATGCTACAAAAGAAAATTGTTAGTGATTAAATAAGTGCAAGCTCCCCTTGGTTTGAGAGTACCTACAAAACAAAGTGTTAGAATAAAGAGGCAAACGAGCAACTACAGAACCGGCTATGACGGTTCCTTTTGTAGGAAGGTACCGTCCTTCATATTTGAACAGTACCGGCTCCTGTGCAAAGAATCAAACAAAGTTGACTTTTTGGCATTGGTTAGTATAGTCAAAGATATAAATCTAAAAGTACAATACACAACACAAACAAGTAGAGAACGTACAATCCTTGTAATAAAATTATCAAGTATTTTTGTGACATTATGTCACTTTACAAAAATAGGAAAAACTAAGAACAAAAAATAAATTCTTAATAGCTAAAACAAGAAAAATACAATATTATTTTTATTTTCTACGCCAAAATATCCTAAGGGAAATTTTGGTGGGTGAGGGTGGAGAGGCGCTCGAGAATGTGATTGAGGATCAACCTCATTTCATTATAAAGATCATTGACGATCACTTGCGTCCTTTAACAATGCTCACAAAACATCTTGTGAGTGAGTGGGGGAAAAGCATTGTTTTACCATGGTGGTTGATTTGCCAAACACTCGATAGAATCGAACGAGGGTTGCGGAGGTGGCGGGTTGGTGATCCTAGGTGGTAGATCTTTAAGTGATTCGAAGAATGGATGAGGAGATATGGAGTGTGGAGAAAATAAGCTCAACGGGGTCTAAATTAATGCTTAACGTAGAGTTTTGCTTGGAAGGTTAAGATGATGCCAGAGGAGGAGAAGTTAATAGTGGTGGAGTTGTTTTTGGAGTGTTTAATAGATGATCCAGAGAGAATCCTGGTGGAGCCATAACGGAGGTTGGTGATGACTCAATAGGAGTTGAAGGTGGAGCCGATTGATAGTCAGTAGGAGGAGAGAAATGTTGGTAAGGTAGAGAATCAGGTGGAGGATTGACAAAGCAGCAAACGCGGAAACTTATTCGGGCGGTCCTTTTGAAAGCATTGGTATTCTTTTTATCATTGTTAGATTTTGGCATGGTTAGGATTAATAAGAAGCTGGAAATAAGAGATGAAGGAGTGTTTGGACAAGATGACTATTTATATAACTCATTTTAGGACATTAAATGCTTTATCTTCTAAACTGGGCAAAATCCAATGATTAGATTTGGTTTAATACTTCTAAAAGTCAAAATCTATAATCTATTAGCAGGAAATAGATTGAAAATGGAGGAAAAGATTGGATTTGAAGTTTAAAAGTTGTTATGAGCAATCTTTTGAACACCCGGTTCCACCGGTACCCGCACAGAAGGGTACCGTCCTTCGTTAATGAAGGGTACCAGTGTTCTGTTAGATGCAGAAAAGATGAGAATTTGTAAAAGGTGAAGGCAATGCAAAGAATATTCAGATAAAGTTCTAGTGTGTGTGTAGATGTAAACAATGTGGATGTGCGGTTATCTCGACTCAAAAAGAAAATATAATAATGAGATAACCCGAAGTCTCCTTAATTTAATATTGCTAAGATTGAATATACCCGGAAAAACATATTGATTATGTATTCCTTTAGCATTCAAGAGACATATGTCGTGATGCATGAGATGAAAAACGTTTTTGCTTTGTATTAATCAATGTAAGAAAATAATTTTATACGTGTCCTAGTTGGGAGAAGTATTTTAAAGAAAGTTTATCTTTCAGGTTTTGAATGAAATAAAGAAAATTTTGATTATGAAAATTGATGAGGTGTCATTTTATATACTTTTTCGGGGTCGTTTAACCCTCAAAATCATGTGTTTATGCCCAAAATAGTTACTTAATTGTTCCTTTTCAGGTATTTCTCATTTGGAAGACATTTGGATGAATTACACGTGACTTGGGCTCATTTAGAGAAGAAACGGACAAGATTACAAACCAACACCAAGACTCTTAAAGATTTGTGCTCATAGAGCCTGGAGACGGCGTCACAAGCCATACATGACGTTGTCACAACTCATCAAGTAACGGCGTTACATATTTCAAGACGGCGTCAGCCCGCACCGACTCAAACGCAGATCTAGAAGATTTATTTTACGACGGCGTCACGATTAAAACGCGACGCCGTCGCATCGATTTTCTTATATATACAAACCTGAATTTAGGGTTTTGAGTGTGTAGCTTTAGAATAAAAAGAGGGTACGAACCCTAGTTCGTTTACCAGTTATAGGAGACAATTTTAGGGCTTAAAAACCTTATTGTACCTCTTCCATTTCATGTTTTAATCAAGTAAGGTTTACTTAATCATTCAATATGTCTATGTGTTGTGTGATTTATTGCTTTTGCTTTATTCTTAACATGCTTGGCTAAACCTATTATTGTGTTTATTTATGATTGTATGAAACCTAGAATGTAGATCTTAGTGGTGTTGCTTCTTGTGATGGATGTGCACGTTAGGTCTTAGAAAACCAGCTTTTGTCTGCATCGCTGTTGATATGTCTAGGGAAACGTGATTGTGTAGAAAGGATACCATCGGGTAACAGTCTTCATACTACCTTGCCCCCTAATATGGTTGATCCACTTTTAATGTATTTCACATGCACTTAGTAAACTCCTAGGGGCCGTGTAATAGTCTTCATACTACCTTGCATGTGCGTTGCTCTAGCGGCATACTAAGTAGACGGCGGGTTCGTGTAATTCGTTCATGCTTTAGGAAATAATTACATAGATCATCACAAGTGTGACAAGGCAACAACACTAGGAGAAGCAATCTAGGGAGTAATACATGATTAAATAGACACAATCTTTTATCTTATTGTTATCACCATTAGTTTAGATTATTATTTAGTTTAATAGCTAAAACCAAACCACTCTCTCAATTATATGATTTTACCTGCTTTCATAAAATACAAAAATACAAAAAGAATCTTCCCTCAACCCTTAGAATTTTGTTAGACCGTGATCAAGCCTTCCCAACCTATTCCTCGAGTGAACGATAAACAACCCTGAGTCTTGCCCATACTACACTACAACGATTAGGTGCACTGCCTAGGGAGTTGTAAAAATTCTCATGTAGAAGTCATACGACAACCGCACATCACAAATGCATACATAATAGTACATAGTATGGGTACATATAGTAGCATGATGAAAATTCTTGATATTTTTATTTTTAAGTCCGAAAATCGAATCCTAGACTCGGATGAGAGAAGAAAAAGTGATCTTCCGGAATCACCAAAATCTTTTTAGAAGGATTCGGGTTTGAGTTAATCCGGCTATTTGATGGTAGAATCTCATGGATTCAAAGACCATTGGTCGAGGCGGGGGTTTTGAAGTGTGGTCAAGACAAATATACTCTGTCCTGGGAGCATATCAGAATACGAGTTTCTTATGTATACTCCTCATAGTCATAGTACGGGTTGATAGACTTAGAGAACTAGTTAACGCGTATTTTAAAGATTTATTAAGCATTTGGTTCCATGAGGTCGAGTCCTAGTCTAAAAAGTTTGAAAGATTCTCTTTTGAGTGCTTTGGTTAAGATGTCAACAATATTATCATTGGAAGAGACTTTCTCAATTGAGATGTTTCCTTTTTGGACATTATTGCGGAGGAAATGATGTTGAATTTCTATATGTTTAGTACGGGAGTAAAGAACATGATTTTTACTTAGGTTGATGGAACCTTTATTGTCACAAAGGACAGGTATGTCATCTAGTATAATGTCATAGTCTAGGAGAGCTTGTTACATCCATAAAGCTTGTTGGCAAGCCTTTCCTACGGATACGTATTCGGCTTTGGTGGTGGATATGGCTAAGGCAGTTTGTTTCTTGGATAAACATGATGTGAGGTAACATGTAACATTTCCGTATTTTCAGGTCATTTACGACGTCATATATTTCACTAATTATATATATATTTTTTTCTCGTACGTGTTTACTTTTAATTTTATTAGTTAAGTTAAATAGCGAAAGCTATAAATTATCAATTAGCGTAAACGGACACCAAACGAATTAAAGTTTTCGTCAAGCGAGCAATATATTATTTTTACGAAAGTAATAATCAACTTTTTTATATTATATTTTTTTTATTGGTTACGTAAATCGTTTACGTTTCGCGATAAATTACGTTTAAGCATACCCGGAACCAACAAAATTAATCTACGCTTCAATAAATACTTATGTTTATAACAAATGCTCAAAGTTTTATAAAACTTTACCTACATTCATCAATTGAGCCGAATTTACCATGAAATAAATAAACTAATACGTACACTTTAAAAAATTATACAATATGTTTAAAGTTACCAACTTATACTAGGCAAGTAATACTTTTATTTTGCAAATAAGATATTAGCTAGTCAATTCATTCCCTAAATTTCATGAGATGATTTCTATTTTAGGGAACCAAGTCATTAAAACCTAAAGACTTTCACAAGTTTTGACGAAAGACTCTTTAATTCTCTTATTGTGTTTCTTTGACTAGTCTTAGGACTATAAAAGGCTTGCACTAGTAAGTAAACTCACACACTTCTCATTCGCAAAGAAAAACTTCACCATATAC
>BQNB010100838.1:0-24612 GCA_026074375.1 Tanacetum coccineum
CCTCGAATGAAAAAAATGATTAACATTTCACCGTTCTCTTTGTAAGAAAGTTGAACTTGACTATAAAACTATAAGATGAAACGAGGAACGTAGGAATCATTTACCAAATAAAGACAATCAAAGTCGATACTCCCTAGCATGGCTCTAAGGTAATTAGGATCCTCAAAACCTGCTTCAACAACCCGACCCTCATGAATATAACGTGTTTCAACGTTATGGAAAAAGTTTGCCATAGTCTGAGAGGTATTTTCTTCCTCAGAAATAAGGGGAATATGGAGGAACGGGTCATTTGGTGATCGGTGGCAATTAAACGAGGCATTATCACCTAATATATACAACAACAAAAAATAGTCTTAATATATATAAATATATTATTACGAGAGCAAAATGTCTAAAATTGAATCCTAGTGTGTGTCTATATGCAACCAATGTGGACGTGCGGTTATTTCGATTCTAAAAATAAATCCTGTGAGATAACCCAAACGGTCCTTGATTCAATTTCACTCAACCGAATATGTCGAAAAAATATATATTAGTTATATATTTCGGCAACAATCATGAGTCCATCATGTATGCATGCAAAAAGGTTTTAGAATGTATTAACAATGCACGAAAAATAATTTCATGACAATCATAATCGTGAGAAATTTTTCGAAAACAAATTTGGGGGTTTTGTAAAATTCAAAATTTTCAACTATGATCAATTATGCAAATCATCTACGGGAGGCATTAGTTATACATTGCCTAATTCTAATCCTAATTGTACGAAATTACAAAGAAAATAAATAAATCCCCAATTTTGATTTGGTGTTCAATTGAATCCTCAAAAATTGAAGAAGAATGTGATGAAATAACTTACAATTAATAATGTTAATGATGATAGAATGAATAATCCTTGATAATTGCACCTTGATTTTGTGTTTTGGAAGTTGATTTTGAGTTTTTGGGTGTGTGGGTTTCGTCAGTTCGTAGCAGCAAAGAGGGTAAGGAGTGTTTAGCAAAATTGAAAAAATAAAACGTGTATAATAGTTATCAGCAGGCGTCGGTCCCTAATATATCTGGGACCGGCTAGGTATAAATCCGGGATCGACCATATATTTAGGACCGGTACCTGATGGGTTGTTTTTTGGGTTTAGTTTTTGATGAATTTTTGTAAAAGGAGTGACATTTTAATTTGCATTTCGCGAATTAAAAATGCTTAAATATTTTGGATGAAATAATTAAGTTGTTACAACACATGGAATAGAAACGAGACTCGTAGAAGAAGGAAGTGTAACATTCCGTATTTTCCGGTCATTTACAATACTATTTAATTTCACTATTTATTTTTTTCTCGTACGCGTTCACTTTTAATTTTAATCGTTAAGCTAAATCGCGTAAACTGAAAATGATCATACAATGTAAACGGGCATTAAACAATTAAATGTTTATATCAAGCAAGTGTTATATGATTATTATGAGGATAATTAATAACTTTGTTCATCTTATTTTTATTGGCTACGTAAAATGCTTACGTTTCATAATAAAATGCGTTTAGGCATTCCCGGAAGTTCTAAAACCTAACTACGCCTAAACGAATATCCACGTTTATACCCAATACTCAAAATAATAAATATAACATCATATATATGTATGTTATGCCGAAATTTTAAGGATAGAAACAAGAATTTCCAACTTGTACATAATATCTAGATATTTGTAAAATATCTAGATATTATAAGAAATAAACTCTTAAACAATAATCAAAATTTGCTTCTGAACCTTATGCTAGGGTTAGAAAGTACCATGGTTAGGTTATTTAAGATATTTTCACTATATATATAGCATGTATGCATAAGAGTTTTTTACTTACACTTTTGCTTAAGAAAAATTCACTTCTTTCTCTCTTTTCTCTCTAAAAGCCACGACTCAATAAGCTCATACAAACAATTCATACAAAACTTTTATACAATCCATACATCTCTTTATACATCAATCCTAAGATGTATTAAGTCATATTCAAGCCTTGGATCACCATTTGCAAGTATTAAGAAGAAAAAGTAAAGATTAAGGTTTTGGAAACCTAATCTAGGGTTATAAGCTTGAAAGCTTGGTTTTGAATCTAAACACGGGTTTAGAACTTATTTCTCATCTCTTACATCATCACTAAGGTTTTCCTAATACCTTTATACTTTTATTTCTTATGATTTTATGTGTTATATGTTATTTACGGCTAAATCATCCACTAATGACTTTAAATATGTAAAATGAGTTTTTATTTGAGTTTATCAATTTAGTACATTATTCTCATGTCTAATGTTGTAATATCATGGAAAAATAGATATTTAAGATGTTAGACTTATGGTTTATAGTATACATGTTTGTGTAAAAATTAGGGTTTTAATGTTACTTATATAAATACAAATGAAAGCTAATGAAATAAATTGTTTCAAAACTTGTTGCAATGAATTTTACAAGGTCTAGGGATGATTATTTGGACTTTATTTTGTACACATATGTAAAATATGGTTATAGTTTTTTTTAAAGTATTTCTAACTAATTAATACATAAACAAGTTTTAAACACATTTGGGAAATAAATATCTTAGGAGGCTGTTTTGTAATTTAAAATATACATATATGTTTTATGATTTTATAAAAATATACAGTCACAAGCGATCGATGGGTCATATAGAACTCGGAAAACCAATTAATAACAAGATTGATACGCCATTTTACAAGTTTAAGATAGTAATACTTTATTCTAAACATTTTTTATAAAAAGTACTATTCACCACTGGAAAACCTTGATACTTTATATAACATCCATAATATGATAAAACTTTTAATTACGAGAACGTGTTCGAAAGAATCACTAAAAACGGAGCTATAACGAATAAGATACGGCTAAAACGGGTTTTACGTTAATTAAAACTAAAAACGAGTAAAATAGCTGTCGTGAACAGTAAAAAAACACTATTCATCGCAGAATATCAAAAACTTGAAAATGTTATATTTTGATCACTCGTCTTACTACGAAGACGTGGGCATAAGAAACGCGAGCAACGGACTTAAAACGACCAAATTAGGTCATTTTTACGAAAAGTATATTTATAAACGTTTCCACTTTATAAATATTATTTTACTAAAATGACTAGTCGGTGATTATGCTATATAGAATATTACGTGGTTATCAAAGTGCTATAATACTAGGGAGTTTCATAATGAGGCCTCTTCGGATGGCGTATCGACGAGTTGTTGGATTTACGATTTAAAGTGTCCTAATCATCGTCGTCATTGTCATGACCTCTTTAATTATGATAGCTCCCGAACGATAGTGCGTATAACAACTATAATGATTATAAGTCAATGTTATTAATTGAGTACTTGGTACTTATGCCGACCATATATAATTAGGTTGCTTTCGGTTTTCGTGATACTTTTATGCTCATTTACCTGATTTATTTCAATCACATCACTGCTAAGGGGAGTTCATTAGTCTCGCATTTCAATCCTTTTCAATGTTTTATAAAACCCGCGAGGGGAATACATGTCTTTTATAAAGTTCGTATATGTTACTACAGTACAATTACATTTCAATACTTTGTGAGGTTCATAGCCCTCTTTTTACCACTTATTGTTTTACAAACTCTAAAAGGGGTGAATTACATTGCTTAATTTTATATTTGACCACAAGTGTTTTTCTAAGTGTTTTAATGTGTTTTAAACTCGTATGCTAGATCCAGAATTACTGCCTGAATAGTATTGCCTAAGTTACAACTATTGCCAATTAAAGGTGCCCAACTATCATATGAACGTCAATTGCTATTGTAGTGAGCGCGGAGTGATTGTGGGATAGATCTATCGGTCTGACAATCTCCCAACCAGAGAATTTCTGGTCACTCAAGTTGACCATGGTGCATTTAAAACATTGAGGATACCTTTTAGTGTTGAGATGGCATCCTTATACATTTGGGGCGCAAATAGTTAAGGCTTCGGGGTCTTTTGGTATATTTTTTCTTTTTGTCTATTTTTTATTTTTCTGTCTCTTATGAGCTTAGTGCCAATAATACAATGTGTTGGACATGCAAGAAGTGTTTCTCTTGTTACCTTACCTTATTCTTGGACTATGCGAAATAAGTACATAGTCTGCTATTACTTGTTTGACTTCGAATACGTACTTAGTCCACCATTTACATTTGATCTTGTGGTCCATCTACTGAAAAGTACTAGATTTATTAAATTCTACTTGGATTTCGGAAATAACACTTTTAAATGCTGTAACGCTACTTTTCTTCTCAAATATTTCTTAAATTATTTCAATACTATTTTTATCTAAACCTATGAATTCACCAACTTTATGTTGACCGTTTTTGCATGTTTTTCTCAGGTTATTATTTGCTAGTGGAGCATTGGGAGCATTCGAGTCGCGCGGATATATTTTTGAACCGCTTAATTAATTGAGTACCACTAAATAAAACATTTTTACAACTGTTTTCTAATACATTACTAATGGGATCCTTTGTACAACTCTGATTTTAATTATCAAATGGTGGAAAAATATTCTAAACGTCTCTTTTGAGGTCGTTTTCCGTGACTTGTGTTTTGTGCCCTGAAGTAGCACCCCAATGTTACAATTCCGCTGCGTTGTCCTGATTTTTGGGGGGTGTTACAGGAAGAATTGTTTACGAGATGTTAGAATGAAATTAGTCAAGACGAGAATATAAGAGGAAAGAAATAAAGGACGTTTACGGGATTTTCTCGAACAAGTGACATTTTAATTTGCATTTCGCAAATTAAAAATACTTAAATATTTCGGATAAAATAGTTAAGTTGTCACGTTACGAGAGACTAGATTCAATATGAACGAGACTAGTAGAAGAAGGAAGAGACGTTTATGACAAGTGTTCCATCATTCCTAGACCTATATGAAGATAATTGAAAGGTTCGCGTTTGAGAGGTTTATTAAGAATGTCAACGATGTTATCTTCAAACAAAACTTTTTTGATAGAAATATTTCCTTTTTGGACGTTGTCGCGAAGGAAATGATGACATATTTCGATGTGTTTCGTACACGAGAGTTGTATGGGGTTTTTGCTTAAGTCAATCATGCCTTTGTTTTCGCACATAATCGGAACGTCATCGAGACGGATGTCGTAGTCGATAAAAGCTTGTTTCATCCATAGTGCTTGTTGACATGCCTTTTCGGCGCTTACATATTCAGCTTCAGTCGTGGAGATAGCAAGAGCAATTTGTTTCTTCGAGAACCAGGAAGTTAGACAACATGATACGAACGTACATATACCGCTAGTGCTTTTTCGATCTACATAATCTCTCGCATGATCAGAGTCGGCATAAACTATAGTTTCTATAACATTCCCCTTAGGATACTATAATCCTAAGTGGGTAGTGTCTTTAATGTATTGGAAGATACGCTTAACCGCTTCAAGGTGAGAGGTTTTGGGATCCTCTTAGAAGCGTGCACAAAGGCAGACACTAAACATGATATCGGGCCTACTTGCCGTTAGGTATAATAAACTACATATCATGCCCCTGTACTTAGTATTGTCCACGGACTCACCTTCCTCATCTTTCGTGAGTTTTGTATCCTAGGACATGGCCGTTTTAATTGGTTTAGATTCTTCTAGACCAAATTTATTAAGCATTTATTTAATATATTTAGATTGATTAAAGAAAATACCATCTTCTAATTATTTTATTTGTAAACCAAGGAAGAAGTTTAGTTTACCCATTATGCTCATTTCAAACTCATCGTGCATGATTTTGGCGAAGTCATCACACAACTCTTGACAAGTTAAACCGAATATAATGTAGTCGACATATATTTGAACAATGATGAGATTTGAACCTTTATTCTTTGTAAAAAGTGTGTTATCTACCATTCCCATGTTATATTCATGTTTAATAAGAAAAGCTTTTAATCTATCATACCAAGCTTTAGGAGCTTGTTTAAGACCATACAAAGCATTCTTAAGTTTGTAAACATGATTAAGTTTTTCAAAATCAATGAATCTCGGAGGTTGTGCCATGTATACCTCCTCTCGATAAAACCATTTAGGAATGCACTTTTTACTTCTATTTAGAATAGGTTAAAATCTAAGGCACAAGCATAACCTAATAAAATCCTAATTGACTATAATCTAGCTACCGAAGCATATGTATCGTCATAATCAATACCTTTTTGTTGATTATAACATTGTGCTACTAGTCTAGCCTTATTTCTAGACACGACGCTATGTTCGTCAAGCTTATTCCTAAATACCCACTTAGTTCCTATAATTGTCATTGACTTAGGTTGTGGCAAAACATCATTTGTAATGAATTGATTTAATTCTTCTTGCTTTGCAATTATTCAACTCTCATCTGTCAAAGCTTCACCTATATTCTTAGGTTCTGTAGTTGATATAAAACAAAAGAAATTGCTTTGGTTTTGGGCTTATGACCTAAGAGTTCTTTGGTTAAGGTTTCCTGTGACATTGTCTAATGGATGATTCTTAGATTCCTTAATGTTGATGACTTTGTCAATATTCTTAGGTTCTATAGTTGATATAAAACAAAAGAAATTGCTTTAGTATTGGGCTTGTGACCTAAGAGTTCTTTGGTTAAGGTTTTCTATGACATTGTCTAATGGATGATTCTTAGATTCCTTAATGTTGATAACTTCATTAATTTCTAAAGTTTAATCCTTAAAGTTATTTTCTAAGTTTTTCTTTTTGGTAACCTTAATTGATTCTTCTTCATCTAAATCATCATCCACCAAGGGTGACGTTTTAGGTGGCGGAGGAGTTTCATCGAATGTCACGTTTAGTGATTCTTTGATTTTCATTGTGTATTGTTTAAGATGATGTAGGCTTTACTATTTTGGTAGTAACCTAGGAAGACACCTTCGTATGACTTTGGGTCAAACTTGGTGAGGTAGTCGTTTGTGTTTAATATGAAGCATTTGCTTCCAAACACTCTGAAGTAATCAAGAGTAGGTTTCCTACCTCTCAAGAGTTCATATGGTGTTTTTCCTAAGATGGATCTAATCAAGATATGGTTAAGTATGTAGGTTGACGTATCTACGGCGTTACACCAAAACTTTTGTGGTATCGATTGTTCGTTTAACATTGTTCTACTCATCTCTTGTAGAGTCCTATTTTTTCTTTCTACAACACCATTTGATTGTGGAGTGCGTAGAGCCGAGAAGTTATGTGTAATTCCATTGGTAATACAAAACTCTCCAAATTGCACTTCATTATCAAATTCCCTACCTTGGTCCATCCTAATTGAAACTATTGGATATCCTAGTTGATTTTGTATTTTCTTACTAAAGATTTCAAATTGCTCGAAAGCCTTGATTTTAGTTTTAAGAAATCTTGTCCATGTATACTTAGAATAGTCATCTACTATTACTAAGGTGTAGAAGTTTCCTCTGTAACTTCGTACGACGGATGGACCAAAGAGATCCATGTGTAGAAGTTATAAGCATCTAGTCGTTGAGACCATATTCTTAGCTTTGTAGTTAGCGTGAGCTTGTTTTCCAATTTTGCAAGCATCACAGAAGTGTTGATCAAACTTAAGTTTGGATAAATTTCTAACTAGTTCGTTAGACGCTAACAATTGAATTAAACACATATTTGCATGACCTAATCTCCTATGCCACAAAGTGGAGTTTTTGTCAATCGTTGTAAGACAAATTTTGTCTTTTGGCTTATTTCCTAATTTTATTACATATAAGCCGCTTTTCCTAATACCTCTACCTATGACCTTTCCGTCCTTAGTTATTTCACTATCGTGCTCAGAAAATATCACTTTGCGTTTATTATCACATAATTGACTAACACTTAGCAAATTAAATCCTAATTATCTACATGCTTAACATTTGCAATATTTAGGGAGTCATGTGAAATCATACCCTTGCCAATGATTACTCAGTTACCTTTATTATATGCTTTGTATGTGAAGAAAAGCTTTCGGTTGCCCGTCTTGTGTTTAGTGCATTCACTATCTTTGATCCACTAATCGGGCTTCAAGGTCTAGTTGCAGTTTGACAAACTGTAAAAGTTTCTTGTTGCGTTTTGACGTCTTCTTGTTTGCTTTTAATATTTCTTCTGTTGCGTTTGTGATCATTGTTGCGTTTTATTAACATTGGTTGCGTTTTGTTCAGTGCGTTTTGATTGCAGGTTTTGCGTTTTTAACGAAATTTTCAATTGCGTTTTGGACAAAATTGTCATTGCGTTTTGACCAAAATTCATTCGTTGTTGACCAAAATTCATGCGTTTTTGACCATAGTGCATTGCGTTTTTGACCATTGCGTTTTGACCATTGCGTTTTGACCATTGCGTGTTTTGGACCTTTCGTTATGCTTAAATTTCAGCTTTCGTTTTGAGACCAAATCTCAACCACTCACTACCGTTTTTGATAAAGTTCATTGGTTTTGATTCAAAAGTCCACTGCTTTTTTGGTAAAGAGATAGCATGATGCGTTTGTCTAGAAATCTTGTGTGACGGAAAAGGAGGTTTTCATGAAAACAGCCATTAACTTATGATCCGTAATCCGTTCAGTGGCTACGTGCCTCTCTAAATCCCGAAAGAGAAAAAACGTACGGATTACTCTATAGGTCCGAAACTTATGCAGTTTAGATGATTTTCGAACCCACAAACACTCGTGTTACTATGTATTATTGACATTTTTTTTTCAGTTTTTTTGAATTTATGTGTTAGACTTGTTTTTGTTCGAGCTCACTCCCATATGTATTTTATGCCCGCTTCAGTTTGGGAGCCTATTTAAAACAAACGAGCTTTAAACCCATCTAAAAATTAACTGTTGTTTGAGACAATAAAACATTGGCCGCTTGATTTCGATTATTCATTCACGTTTTCCTATTGATTTGTAAAATGCCGTTAATCTTTTATCGGTTTAATCATCACTTGATAAAACCCGTGGAACGATTAATTCATTAAAACCACAACATCAATCACATTATCTAACTTAATTTCCTTAATTCTTATATTCACACATCGAAGTTGTTTCAATGGAAGCGTCTAATTCTAATATCAAAAGAGAGAGAGCTTCTAACTGACGCAAACGGCTTCCGCAAAAACAAAGGCACTCCACTGCATGTGACATGGTTTACCAACTAGAGACACATCTTCATGATCTCATCTCCTTAATATCGCCCTAATGACAGGTTGATGCATTTAAACCACTTTTCGCTCATTCTTTGGTGAAGACATCTGACTTTCAAATTACAGATGTTTCATAATCTGGGATCTGCTTACAGGCTACGAACTTTGAAAGGAGAGAATCTTCCATGTGGTTAATGCAAAGACTTGTCTTCAGCTACGGTCAGAAACACGTTCAAATGGAATTTCTTGCCATCCAAATGGTAAATCAACGTATCTCGAATTCAAGGGTTGGCAACCAGACCTTCGCAAACTTCACCGCGCTGTGAAACCTAGTGGCTATTACAGACGGAGTGTACTCGAAAAACCTGGATACACATTAGAGCAGGTCGCATGGGTCATAGGATTGCAAAACATAGGGTTATTACGCAGGAAAGAATAGTGAACTTAATGCACTAAAGAGAATGGCAGTCATGTTGCAATGATGAAATACTTCATGAGCATCATTAAGTCAAGTGGTCAAGATGCAGTCTCAAGATATTCAGATCAATCCATTTAAGCAATGATGAACAGCTTGATTCGTATCAAAAAGCGAGCTTGATAGCAGCCTGAAACTACATGCATTCAGTAAATCATGGAGATTGAAACTCAGACGCAAAGGCCAATAGGAAAAGTGTCAATATCGTAAAGCAGGTTTGAGTGCTGGTTGGTTGTCACAGTAAAGCAAGTGGACCAGAAGCCCGACAAGCAGGATACGAGTAGCAGTTCAGGGAATTATACCGACACAAGCTGTGGATAACAGATATCGGACCGATAAATTGACGAAGAGCCATTTGCTGGGATACAATTGCTGGGACGTGCTCTGGACATCATATACCTGCTAATGACAACAACAACTGAGCAAATCTGAACCGGCCAGTTTATGGACACACATCTGTTGGAAACTATTGATAGGCAATACCTACTCCGTACTTCAACAAATATGTGGTCAGAGGGAGGAGAGATTGACCAGGATGCTTTCTTAAAACTGAGCTTCTGGTAGCTGCAAGCGAAAGATATGGGTGATAAGGATATTTAACAATGGCACTTCAAATTGATTGTTACGAACGGGGAAAAACAGTGTTATTAGCCCTTGAAATACAAATTGTGCAGACAAAAGGAAGAAAGTTTTCAAAGTAACAACCATGTAAGGAATCAGGAATTCCTGAATTTCGTGATTTTTTTTTGTGCTAAATGATTGAGGAAGCCAGCGTACTGGCCAGAACCGAGCGACAAATTGCAACGTGGAAGAAAATCAAATTAAAAGTTGTGGTGAAGGAAACAAGTAATGAAGCCAAAGTTCAAAATACGATCGATGTGAAATTTGAGAACTATTAACATCAATTAGAACACAGTGTAAGCTAAATTTACTTTGCAAGCAAATGAGGCAAACTACATAAAGAAAATGAGCATGTTTGAAACAACTTACACAGAACTTATGATACAAGAACAAAGGACAAACGCGCATGGTCAGATAAATACAGCGCAGTGAATCTTTAAGTTTTCTCAATGTAATGCAAAAGTCTGTCGGAAAAAGCTGATTTAAAAGCACAGATTCAGGAAAAGATTTTGCAATGCGGCATTGAAATAGATGAACTTAGAAAGGGAACCAGGCAAAAAAGAACAGAATCTACGTTTTCCCCAAGCAATCCATCTTGGGGAAGACCGCCAATACGCGACCATCTAGAAACAAATTTAGTTGTTAGACACCGCAACTCGTTAACCGAATTGAAGCCGGTATGAATTTCAGACCCCGTTATGCCTCCCAAGTTGTTGAGAAAAATGGATTTGTCGAAAAAACATGTCACTCCTCATTATTAGGCTAATGTTTAAGAAATCAGCTGCTAAGGGGGTGCAAAGAAACCTCACAGGGTGAATGCCCCTAATTACCTCTAGCAATATTCAAAAAGAACGTATGGTTCTAATGTATGGTTCATTATTGTACTTTCTAGAGGATGCTAGGAAAATGACACAAAGACCAAAACCAGGATTCCTAGTCCATAAGATGTGGCCTCTACTAGAGCACGCTGCAACTCCTAATGCTTGTATCACCAAAAACCTAGAAACATATACATGAGGTTATCCTGTACTAAGTGTAGTTGGTGGGAATGATCAAATGGTGAGGCCTCCAGTAAGATCCCGTCTAAGAAATTCTATTCTACTATGGGACTCCAAAAAAATCTGTGTGTTCGATTTGTCATAAATATATCTTTAATGACAAATCAAGATAATTGTATAAACAAGAAGATCCTGAATAAAGGAGAATTCCTCGTGAGCAACGGAATTCAGTCCCCCAAGATCATAAACAACAATCCCGGTTGAACCCAAAGAACGCACACACGATATAACCTGAAGGTGGAATGGTATAAGGACAAAGGTTTCTCTCAATAAGTCTTCCCTGTGCATGAGAGAACCACACGCACACTCCTAGATCTTATCCTAGGTGGAAACCAACGGGTAGAATTTTCAAGACTAGGTATATTCTTAGGGGTGATAGCCTAAGCTGGAAAGGTGTTCATAGATACCCAACCAAAGTTGACACGTGAACTCCAAATGGTTCAACACGATGATATCACTAAACCCCATAATGATGCAATCAAAGCTCGTTATGTTAGTGCAGTACTCTAACGAGGGCAAGTGCAGGTCCAACTGTCAATCCTTTAATGAAAGTACTCAGAGTTTGGTTACGCAAAAAGACTGAATATCTCAAACGACAGGAGGATAAGAATTCAAATCTATGAACAGAGCTTCAAATGACGTTTGGAGACAAAACCGTACTACTAGCTTAAGTGCAGGTACATCTTGTAATCTTATAAAGGAAAGACTCAAAGTTTGGTTGCCGAAAAGACTGATATCTCATAAACCAGTAATTTAAGATATTCAAATCTGATGCACATAGATAGATGACGTCCGTTCACATCAGTTCAGGCCTCACTCTTCATCGATAGATAACGTCTGTTCACCCCAGTTCAGGCCTCGCTCTTCAATGATAAATGATGTCTGTTCATATCAGTTCAGGCCTCGCTCTTCAACGACAAATGGCGTCTGCTAACAACACTTCAGGCCCTACTCCTCAAAGAAAAGAAAGGTGTACGCTTCAGTGCACTTTATCTTTAGAATAAGAGAAATCTTCTTATTTACGAGCAGTCTTATCAACAACTTCTATAAGTTCTCATGCTCGTTCAGTCAACAAGTGGATCAACGTACATTAGCTTGTACTTTAATTCACTTGTTCATCAAAAATGGCAACAACATATGCAATTTTTGAGGGGGAGAAAAGTGAATATAATGAGATCAATGCGGTTTAATTCGGATAAGATCTTTTGATTATAAGTGTGCTCCCGGGCCTCAAATTGACTCCTGGATACATCAGTTCAGGACTCGTGCAAAACCTAGTTTCTTCAGCACCTTATGTTCCACCATCCAAGAAAGACTATGAGATCCTATTTCAACCATTATTTGATGAGTACTTCAATCCTCCACCACGTGCTGTTTCTCTAGATCCGATAGCTGTTGCTGCTCAAAAGCTGTTGATTCAGTCGGTTCAACTTTGTCAACTACCATTGATCAAGATGTACCATCTGCTAGTACTTCGCCAACAAATCAGGAAATTAAATCTCAAGTCATTCTTCAAGGTTCTGAAGAAATAATTCATAGACATCAAAATGCATAATTTGATAAGGCACCCCTCCTTCATAATCTTTCTTCAGACCCGAGTTCTGAAGAAACAACTTTATAAGGGGTCATTCCATTAAATTTGCATCATCTTAACCAATCGTTTGATACTCTCACTAAGTTGACAAAGAATCACCCATTGGAGAATGTTATTGGCGATCCTTCTAGATCGGTTTCGACAAGAAGTCAACTACAAGAACATGCCATTTGGTCCTACTTTGACGCAAATGACAATCCGATTCCATTCGGTGGGAAACGATCTGGTTGAGATCTACTATCTCAAAGGAAGAATAATGGTGGTAATTTTTCATGTATCATATGTAAATATATAAAACTAGAAAAACACAAAAAGATTTTCATTTTTTTATAAAACTTTTCAAAAACAAAATACAAAAATATAAAATCAGAAAATACCAAAAATATGTTTTTCATGACATGTCTTCTGGCATCGATAATATTTACGGCGTTAGAAATGTCATTCAATAATGACACGGTGCTGTAAATAAAGTTCGAACAGAAGTTTCAAATGTTTTTCAAAACATGTCAAAAATGGCTTGCTATTATTTCTGATATGCAACCCGGTTTTCAAAATGAGGAAAGCACGTCGCCAAAAAGACGGCTGTTCCTAACAACGGGTGATTAAGTTCTCCCGGGCATGGATTACGTCATATCCGTGCACCCTCGATCTAATGTACGCTTCAGTGCATTATTTCTTGATAAAGAAGAGAAGTCTTCTTTTTAACCAAATAATTTTTCTTCTATGATTCTTCAAAAATTATTTGTGTTAACCATGGTGGAAAAGGTGTTGTCTTTCAAAACTTAATCATCAGTCATCTCAGTTTCTCATCATAAAATATTTTAAAACAATTTCTATCTCACTCAAACATTTGTCTACTAACTCTTTAAATAGAAAATGAGACATTATTTGAGGGGGAGAAATGTGCTAAAAATTCTTTCAAAATGATCTTTCAAACATGGACGTAAAAAAAAAAAAACACCAAAAAGGTTTGTTTGACTAGTAATGAGATATGAGTTAAAAGGGGAGTTAAGTATTTTAACTCATTTAAGCTTTAGATGTTACTTGTTTCATCCTTTAAGGTTTAGAATGCAACATATGGTAATTAGGAACTTACGCCTTTTGACTTGCAACTAGAAGGACCTAGGTTGCCATGGGTACAAGTTTTATAACCTGAATGATTTATCTCAAATATATTGATTATAAATCATGTTCGGGTTAACCATTTGAAAAAGTGTTCTAATCAAATCAGAATTATTTTTCGACATTACCAACAGAGTTTCAAGAAATTTCGACCACTCGAACAAATACAATAGATCTTTAAATAGAATACGGGTCTTTGTTCGAGGGGGAGAAAGTGTTTTCGAATTATCTTCATCATGTCACGGTAATTATATGGAAAAAGTTTTAACTTAATGGATAATGATTTGAGGGGGAGTTTATATGGAAAAAGTTTTAACTTAATGGATAATAATTTGAGGGGGAGTTAATTTATTTTAACTCCAAGGGCTTCAGTTGTCATAAGTTATTAACTTAATGGGCTTAAATATAATTTCATGATCAGTGACTTAGGCTTAAAACTTCAGACGACCAAGATTGCCAACACCTCATAGTTTTTAAAGGCTTAGGATTGTTTGGAAATAATTACGTAGTGTTAGAAGCCTTGAAGTTGATGATATGTTTCTGATTCATTTAATATTTTCCCAATCTGTCAATCACTAAGCTTATTTTCGGAGGAGTAGAATCTGTTAACAAAAGAGGTACACATAGGTTTGATAAGTATGGTGATTCCTTTAGATAGTCAGTATCTTGCAAGAAGAAATGTGTACATTCGGGACTTAGTTGCCTTAGGTGTTATCATTTCGGCTATTTAGAGGGTATAATTGTGACTTCCGGGTCTTAGTTGACTTTGGTGTTTCAATTTATATCATCTCTATCATATAAGGAGAAATTCAGATATCCGAGTCTTAAGATTTGATTTGGTGTTTTCGGTTCGAATTAATTGGTTTCCAGATATTTTGGGCTTTACACATCAAGTCTTCTTAATGCAGCATGCAAGTTAGCCATGAATCTACATAAGAAATGATTGTTGATTCAGGGGGGAAGCTGTTAAAGTTTCTAAAAGATGAATAAGCTTGCTTGACTACAAAATTCAACAACTTTCTAAAGGTTCAAGTGAAGGATCTGGTACTACTCTAGAGGTTCCCGATGAGCCAAAGGACAATTCTGGTAGCTCAAGCAGCTTACTTTCTTAATCCATTAAGGAAGTTCATGATGTCTCTAATGATGAGGAATACAAAGATAAGAATACAAAACTGAAGCAGTAGTTGCAAGAAACAAGTGGATATGTACAACCAATTTACTCTGTCATTGCTGAACTCGAGGATTCATCAATGGTGGATATTCCCATTCATCAAGAGGACCTTGCTGTCCAACGAACTCCACTCATTGACCCTGTTATCTTAATGGTTACTGAAAAGACAGCATCAACACCCACACCACCAACCACACAAGCTCATGTTCAAATGTGTTCAACCTCTTGCTGGAAAGACATTTCAAGAGGAGTTAGAAGTGCTGGTTGGTGCAAGGAAAACAGTGACGGACAAAAGAATGTTGCAGAGGATAGTATGACTCATTCATACTTGATTTAAACATGCCAGGTCCTATTTTTCATATCATAATCTTGTACATCAATAAGTAGTGTGGTAATCAGTGTTATGTGTCAGTTTAATGAATTTTTCATGAGTTTCTCATTAAACTCCAAATCATTTATAAACTCATCATAACTGACACTAACAGAATCCCTCATTAATTGAGGGGGAGCATATATAGGTCCCAATATCGGCTTTCATTTAATCAGGCCACATTTTCTCCCAAATTTTCTAACATATTTAAATCAATTAGATCCTAAATCTCAAAGGGTTTGAAATTTTTGATCAGGGGAGAGAATGTGATTTAAATATTAAATATGATAAAAATGTAATCTATTAAGACTCAAGCAGGTACTCCTCCCTCCATGTGCCAAACAATTTCGAATATCGACGCACATGTTGAGGGGGAGCAGTTTCATGAATCAAAACAATCGAGGTACTAATGCTTTGATGTTTACATCGCCCGTACCTTGATTGATTTTCAAATGGTTTTATGGCGAAGAGAATAGTACCAAAAGACCGACCTTGTATTTACTTTATCGGAGTTATAAGGATGGTATGGTTAGGTACATGTTCCCATGATCCCGCCAGAGCCAGAGGGATCTACCCAGGGACAATCCACTAGTTAGTGTAGAAGTCCTTAGGTATGATTACAAAAGGAGTAATGTGAGAATAAGGGAATAGTGCGGACTGAGATGGAGCTAGTACTGGAACATACCCAACAAGGTACTAGTAATGAAGTCTCGGTAAGCACCGAAGGGGTTGAAGAATGAAAAAGAAATGTTAAGATAAAGGGTGAAAAGAAAGCAGCCCTCCTTAAACATTAGGCAGAAACCGGGTCACTACATATGCTGTCAGAATCACATGGTTGATTGCTGACATTGAAGACAAGTATCATGGACCCAGTGATACGCTGCACAACCCTCCCTAGCCACTCAAGATCCCTCAAAGGATTCTTGTTTCATTTCTCACGGAGATCAATACATTTCTATCGTCTCTCTCACTCCGAGTTAGATGATATTGAAAAGGTGGCAGTCTGCTCCAGCCTCCGACTACTAAAAACCAAAAATGCACTATTGAGTCTAGAGCCATGAGATCATCCATAAATCTCGTTAGGACACTAATACAAACTATGCTTGTTTCTACAACACACAGTGACAATAAGTAAAGATCTTAAAGAGTCCCTCCTACGCATTATCCTCGGTGTAATAGCGTCAAACAATCTGAGTTCTACAAAGTACTCACAATGAAGATGGGAAATCCTTCTAGAGCCAAACATCAAACAAGCTCTTGGTAGGAGGACGATGTGAAGATCCACGATGGTATTAAACGTTGTAACAAATGGAAAGCAACGATGGTGCGTTCTTTATGAATCAAACCTTTTCCAGGCAGTGAATTGACGAATAGCTTTTGAAAAAAACCTTTCACTGTTCTCAACAACAGATTTTTCCTAGACACATTGATTGTGTATATCTTTCCAAACAAATGTGTTACAGATGAAATATGATTTTGTGCTATAAAACACTATCGAATGTGTCACAAAAAATATCTCTCAGCAAAGTAACAACTCAGATTGATTTTCAAATCATTTTTATCTTTCAATCGGTAAGACAGTAACTACCCCGTTCACATCTTATCGTGTTGTCTACTTTTGAGACGTTCCGATAAGAGAACAGTCAGTAATATGGTGTATTCTGATGGCTATACATTGTGATGATCCAATACTAAACTAGAAATCCTGTCAAGGAGAACCCTCTTAAGGAGAAATCTGACCTGATTCACAGGACGTCCTCCACGGATCTGGAGGTTAATCCAACATACTCAAAGCCGTAAATGACAAAGCCATATTTCGCCCACACTGCATTATTTTTAACTGTTTATTACAGGAGCAAGCAAAGATGGAGATGGAGATACCTCGATCCCAGTGGAGTCAATTCACCACCCAATGCTCACACTTAATGTTTCCAAGTAAAGACATCATGACAACACTGAATGTTCCTACACCACAGCTGTTCCGCAACAACTAGAAGTAGTAACATGAATCAAGAAAAGTGTGAGCATGCGGGTCCGAAGGTCACAACATCACATAAAGGCAACACTTCACAACAAGGATGATTAAGAGGATCTACTATGGCTGATTGATCGACAAAGAAATCTCGACGAGATCACACAAGTCTAATGGAAGCAAAGCTCAAGGATTCATACAAGATGTATAAAGAAGTCACGCCGAGTCAGAAAGACATGATCAACTGCATAAAAAGTGTTTTAAACTTTAAATAGCATAATACGTGAAAACGATAATCGATCTGCCTAGAAACATCAACTCTTGGATATGAGCTAACTTTTTTGTAGTGTCACAAAACTACCTCACCTTTCCCTTTTCCATCATCTTTACACCACCACCCTTGACATCGTCATCAATTATACATAAGTAACTTTATGTATAAACCTTAAAAAGCTACAGAATGTACAGTTGGCCACCAAGATTCTTTAGGGGCTTGGGGAGGGGATGTTTGGATAGGGGAGGTCTTGAGTTCAAGTCCCACCCGGGACTTTTACCCCTTCAGGCGGAATAAGAGGAAGTAGAGGCGGGTTCAGGTACATCATACTGCCCAATTGGATGTCACTGTTGGACCTGAACCACTAACAACTATCAAGTTGTTCTAAAAAAAGTACAACCAACCAAACTTTATTTGCAAATCGAGAGCCGTGACTAGCTAGGAGATAGAACAGAGAGAGGAAAAAGGGTAGCTCAAACTAGCCTTGCGTTAGCTGTACAACTTTGCTTCCTATGCCCTCCTCCTTCCTATGCTGCATGTTGTGCAGCCATTCTCCTTTCTGCAATTAACATATAGATTGTAAAGTCAGCAACAATCATTATAGAATATAGAAAAGCCAATTTCTTGAAGATTCTAATGTGCCATGAGATCTACAACAATTGCCATTTTGAGACGGCTAATGGAAAATGTCATTTTCTAACTTTGGCACGTTTTCATGTTACAAGTATCTTATATATACATTGTCTTTTATCACAAAATTACTGGCCCGCAAAACTTTCATGATCTTGTAACTACAAAAGGCGTTTTAGAACTTGAAAGGAGAATTCCCCAAGACTGAGTATACTTTTTAAAATTTTAAGGGACAAAGGGAGCACAACATTAAGAAGCAAAATCATCATAAATAAGCTTGATCCCCAGTATACCCTTCACCTACTAAAAATTGATGACACTTATGTGGCCGAACAGGCTTGTCTTCTTGTACTAGAGGATATCTTGATGCAAACGTTAAATTTCCAAAAACCATGTTCAAATTTGCAACTTCATTTAAAGAGATCTCTTAAAAGTGACGAGGCTTATTATATGTCTGATAGATATAAATGACTGGAAAAAACTATATGGTGCTACTGCACTTCCGCTATCAAAATTGTAACAAGATAAGATAATCCTATCGTTTGATAGGAGGTTGACTAACAAGAACCAAACAAGTCTTTGTGAGTAAAAAATTACAACTGGTTAAATAGATATTTTGACTTCCAACATTAGCAAATAAATAAGTTTGTGGTTTTGATGGCATGCAAGGGGGAATTAACTAAAGTGTTTTGGAACATATAAAGAGTATAGTCTATATACTAATTTGACAAAATTATAAAGATGCTGGGAAATAAAAAATAGTATATACATACCTCCACAGCTCAACTAGTTTCTTCAATGAGCAAAATAATAAGTTTTCCATAAAGTGTTATTTTAAGAGGATTTCAAATGAACCTTAATCCAGCCAATATGTGCTCACATTCCTGATCACTACAAGTTTCAAGTACTTTTTGCAAACTGATCTTTCATCATTGCCTGAATACATAGACAACCAATTACCACCACAATCATAGAAGTAACAAGTTTACAAATCTGAAACATTTATTTCCTCGCAGAGAGAGTACATACCTGAAGTGGCTCATTTTCATCAGTAGTACCAAGCATCTCGTTAACAAGGAGTTGGCGTTCACTAGCATCACCAAAGGTCAAACATTTTTCAACAACATTCGATGCAAATTTCTGTTGACTCATTTGAACAATCATCCTAGCCAACTCTTGAATTATTATTGAATGCTCATTTGGCTTTCCATGTTCCAACACATGTTGCTCCAAATAGATTAACCAAGAATAAGAATTAGCCTAAAATATAAGTAGATAAAGTGAGCCAACAACTCAAAAATAAAAATAGAGTTACAGGTTACAAAACTGAACAACATAATTTCCATACTGATCTTGTGCTAGCATGCTTACACAAGCAAGGATTTCATCCATCACCTTCAGGGGCAGAGCTAGGATTTTTAGTTAAGGGAGGTCGACCGTGATTAACACAAAACGTTATAGTGATAAGTGGGGCCGAAAGTAAAAAACCAGTGGAAAAGCGGCTTGTAACATAAGTAATTAATGAATAAAGTAGGTTGATTAGGGGTGGCTCAGCACCCACTAGTCACCCTACTAGCTCCGCCACTGACCACCTTGCTCTGAGTTTTCAGATCCTCACAGTGCTCAAGCTCAAGCACCCTCTGAAACATGAAAAATGTAAGACAAGAAAATTTAATCTCTTTATATCCTATAAAAACTGAAACAAGCTTTATATGTGTTGTCGTTTAAAAGACAACGCCTATTGACTTGATTAGCTCACTCCGCCCCCTTTAACCTTTTACCATTGTCATGTCTAACGCGACCTCTTACCTTTTTTTCATGGCCGGCACTAGCTAGCAACTTGCCATATAATGAAAAGTGACAACATATGACCTTATTTCTTGTCCGTATACAGCTTACTTCCCCAAAAGAAAAAACTATCGTAGAAAGTTCAGTTATGACCACATTATATATGGTTACCTTAATAAGATCATCCCTTAATTGATTAGAAACATGTCAACATAGTGCTAGTTTTGGATACACACCTGGTTTAATGACCAAAGATGCGGAGACTGAATCAACTAAGAAAGATCAAAAGTTGATTGTCGTGACTACACATCAAGAGGGTAATGTCTTTTAAAGTAAGAAGTTAAGAACCATTGGACTTTGTTAAACTTTTAATACCCAAAGTCGATTTAATGGCCCGCGATGCACGACTTTAGTATTTTGGCTCACTGGTGTATTCAGAATTCCACAAGCAGCCAAACATACCTTCACTCAAGAAAGACTGTATACCATACGGGTTGTAGCTAGGAATTAAATACATAAGTGAACCAATATCCATGAACGATGCCCCAACATGATTTTGATGCCAAGAACCATCTGGGCTGACAGTAGGTTCCATCATGTCCTGTCACGCAAATATTAAATTATAAACATGAGTTAAAATGGTTCATTCATGATCTGTAACACAAATGCATGCTAAAGCTATATGAAGTGGTAAATGACACTTAAGAGCCAGAATGAAACCAAAATATTATGGGGAAATGACAGTCCCTTGGTGTCAATTAACTTTTTTCAAAATCAACTTTTATTAAGCTACCAGTTACCACGGATAACCTGACCACGTACGGGTCATATTTGCAGTAACGTACCAACTGCATCAAACACATGCTATAACCATGAAATTCGTATTCATGAGGCGTCCAAGATATGCTACAAACACGGAAAAAGAAGGGAGTAGCCAAAGGAAATCTTATTAAGATTGAAAGTTCTAACTACGAGTTATATCCCATATTTCCATAATCCAGAAAGATTTCGTAGGTTAGGGATTGCTCTTGCTATGTTAAGTACACATACAAAGGTACTCGGACTACAAGAGATTGCAAACAAAAAGTCCTATCCATGTTGTGACCATAATTTAATACACAACAGATAACATAAACAAAAACTCCCTATAGCAGATGGCAGATGAAGACCCAATGATTAGTAAATGGGTTGATTTTGGCCATAGTGTAATGGGTTGAGCAAGCTGAACGTTGGCCATAGTGTAAATATTTGAGCATTTACCGTTAATCCTTAGAATAGAATAAGATATTATTAAAAAACATAGCTTTTATAATACTTATTTAATATATTAATTCTATGAAAAATCAAAAAAGGACTAAAAGTGATTGCAGATCAACTCAGTCTGACTCGTTACATAAAGCATTTTAGAACACTGCTTATGTTTGTCATTCAATACATTTCTACTTGATAACTTATTAGTCTTATGTTTGGGTTCCAGCTTAAAGACCTCAAGCATACATGCTCAGCTATGATGACATTTAAAGGAACATCAATGCTACAAAAGGATATTCCTGAAGATCAAAACGGTGTTGCAGATATAGCAGGGAGGAAAATAGCAATATCAACCTTTTGGTTCCCAAAGCTCAAAACGTTGTTGCAGATACACAGTGGAGGACAACAGGTGTATCAACCCTTTGTTCCCAGAAGCTTAAAACATTGTTACAGATACAGAAGCTGAGGACAATTGCAATATCAACCTTTTGGTTCCTGAAGCTTAAAACGGTGTTGCAGATACAGCAGCGATGGACAATGGCAACATTAAACCATCGCTTCCCGAAGCTCAAAACGGTGTTCTAGATACAGCAGGGGAGGACAATAGCGATATAAACTATTTGGTTTCCGAAACTCAAAACGGTGTTGCAGATACAACAGGAGAGGACAATGGCGGTATAAACTATTCGGTTTTTGAAACTCAAAATAGCGTTGCAGATACAGTAGCGGAGGACATTAGAAATATCAGCCCTTTGGTCGAATAGTAAGGCAATGAGAGCCAGTTTTACTTTATTTCTTTTGGGTGGATCAACTTGTGAATTGAATTTAGGTAATTGTTGTTAGACTATATATAAACTAGCCTTACAAAGCTTTTCTTTTGTTGGTTTTTTTGGTGGATACTTGTTTGCATATACACAGCTCTAAGTAAAGATTATACCCATTATAGAAGCCCTTCATGGTTCATTAAGCACTCCACCAAGTACCTCATCAAAAACCAACATAAGCGTCTTGTCATCTTTGCCCACCACAACTTCACTAGGATCCACTTTCTGCAATTTTCAAAAACACCAGGTCAGCTTTCCAAATTACCAACCTTTTGTCGCCTATTCTCATTAATGGATAAATATATTATTTATCAGAATAAATGCATAAAGAAATAATTACTTCTTAATCACCTACAATGTGTCTTCAATAAAATTAGATCTAATCTCACAGGGTACTATCGTTGTTGTCAGGTAAAGTTACCTCACAATCACTTAATCCACATATGAATGCAGCTAAATCTTCGCCTTCCATTGTTACAGATAGGGAAACATTTCAGAACATGTAAAAGATCTAAAACGTGGCAAGCAAGACCCATTTTCAGCCAATGGCCCATTTTCAGCCAATGACCCATTTTCCATGTACTTGTACACCAGTCCTTTCTCTGAGCACAATACCCCAAAACTTATTTAAATTCATATGATTAAGCCTCCTAAGGGTACTTATATCAACAGCTATAAGTTTAGCTTCACATTGGTTGTTACTAAATTCCTTAAGACGTTTGATTGCTCAGACTTCCATTATCTACCAATACTCCTTTTGTATACAATCCCACTGGCTCCTCTCCCTATTTCTTTGCTAAAATTATGAGAGGCCTTCTTCAACTTATACAACGGGTTGTGGCATGCTCCATCATGCCTAATATATGTATGTATTTAGTTATCCACGTCATGATACATACATAAATACTTAAATTAAACTATTATAGCAATCTTTACCTTGAAATTCATATGATCGACAATATACTCGCTGTTAGAAGGTCATGTATTATGTTTGGACTGTTCTTAGTGCTTACTGTGATACTCATGTATGATGGACTCACTGCCTTTATAGACCACTAGACTGCCATCACTAGAAGTCACGAACAACAGGGGTATTAAGCCATAAACATCAATGAATTTAGAATCATAACATGTGCCAAGTCAAATTCTAACCACTATCTTTCTTGTAGCCTGGTTCCTCTACAACATAAGCAATGTGACTTTCATCATAGCTCTATGAAACACCCTCAAACCTGACCCGTCAGAATTAATAATTCAATGCCTCTTCCGAAATGAATACAATTTTCTTAGAGGTACACTTCAGGCTACGATCTCCATACATGGAGTGGTTTACACAAGAACTTGGGAGTAATCTTGTCATTTTCTTAAAGTTCCACTTCAGGCTCTAAACAAGGGTCATGTCAGGCCAAGGATCATGAATAAAGGAGTGATTCAGATTCTGATGAGCAATCAGTTGCAAAAATCTATCACTCCACCTGTTAAAAAGATGGGAGGTCTTTCTATTGGTAGTCCTTCTGTTAGCAACCTCACAATGCTTTCGAAGTCGTGGTGGCGATTACGAACTGAGCCTAATCCTCTACGCAGTACAATCATCAAATAAATACTTGGGATTGAGGGTGGCATGTCTGATCATATTCACTACTCTTTTACAGTCAAAGATCCTTGGAAAAGTATTAAAAGTATCTTACTAGTTGTCCTATGTCCTAAATTAGCGTTCATACTTATCCGGAAGTTAGGTAATAACTCAATTAATCTATGGAAAGACGTATGGGTTAAAGATGGTACATGGACAAAAGAGTTTCCAAAACTCTTCATGTTGGAAACTAGTCCTGATTGTTGTACCATGGTGACCAAAACTGTATCATCAATGATTAATATGACCTTAACCAAGCACTACCAATTATTGAATTTGCACCAATTTAACTTTTCTAATGGAAATGCCTCATATCCTTATATAATTCCAAACATCCTGAGAACAACCTGGTTTAACCATAACTCGTACCTATATCATAAGCCATAAAACATGAGAAAATTAGCGTCTTCAAAAGCAAATAACTACATAGTGAAGGTAAAACTATTGAGATTTGTAAAGTAAGCACCTTCTTAAGTTTTTAGTTTAACTTTTTTACAGTCCATATAATCTAACTCCTCAACACATAAGCTCATAACTCGAGAATCGGCACATGGACCATCAAATTGAAGGGGTCCTGGGTTTTTTGTAAATATCATCTAACAACAATTGTTTGGCATTTTCTCTCAGCAGCATGCACCGTGTGTAACACCCCCAAAATGGGTCACAGCGGAATAAAGATCCGGGGCATGTTACTTCAAGATCAACAGCACAAGATATATA
>BQNB010100839.1:0-21891 GCA_026074375.1 Tanacetum coccineum
TACTATAAACTATTAAACTACGAGCTATATAAAACAGTAAAATACACGGGGTGACCGAGTCTTTTTCTAATATCCAACACAATGGTACAATAATGGGCCAAAAAAATTAGCCCAAAATCTAGCCCAATATCTGGCCCAAAGTAAAAAAAAACACAAAACGGACCCTCAACTTTTAATTATTTACGACTTCTTATATAATAAACTTTATTTATCAAATATAAAACGCATATCTACCCATTCATTCAGATAAAAAAATACCCGCGAAAATATCTTCGAACTGCGAACAAAACGAGCTCAATATTGTAACGCTTATAAAATTTCGAATTGCGAACAAAACGAGCCCAATATTGCAATATTTCGGAAATACGCACGCTTTTATAAAAAAGGTTAAGGTTAACCCAAATGGTAAACCTATAATATATATGCACAAAAAGTACTCGGCTCATTATTCTTTGTTACAATAACGATTGTATACCAAAAGATTGTTAAAACACACCAAAATACCGAAAACACGCTATTATCGAAGCTAAATATCTTTCAACATTAGGTTAGCCCCCGCGGCAACGCGCGGGCAATATGCCGACTCGTTCCTCTCATGTAGAAAGGGTTACATCCACTGTGTCCACTAGGGGTGTTCAAGAAATCTGAGAAACCGAGCCAAATCGCTCAATCTGAAACCAAAAAGCCCAAAACCGAAAGAAACCAAAACCAAAAAAATTTGCTTATCATGTTCGGTTTCGGTTTTCACTTTTAGATGTCCGCAATTAACCGAACCGAACCGTGCATAATATACATGAATGTTTTTCTTAACTTTTTTTTTTGAACAGCGGATGTTATTAAGAAACTAGCAAGGAGCTAGAATTACAGAGAAATCAAAGAAGGGTTTTTAAGCCAATCATCCCAACTGAACGATGCATTACATCTAGACTTACACCAATAAAAAGATATGGAAACAACATCATCAAAAATAATCGTCTTTGAAGGTTTCTTCTCCTCGAATAGAAGTTTGTTTCGATAAGACCACACAAGCCACCAAACCACAAAAAAGACACATTGGATCATCATCTTAACTTTAGACTGAAGACGTAAAGAAGCCATCCAGTTGATCCATTCAGTGAAGGAGTTAACTTCCGAATATTCGATATCCCACCAAGAACAGATTTTGCGCGCAATTTGTCTAACTAAACAACAACTAAAAAATATATGTCTCGTAGATTCAACCCCCCTATCACAAATGGGACAAAGGATAGAATCGATCTCAATACCTCTACGCGAAATATTGAATCTCGTAGGAAGCGCTTCCAATTTGATTTTCCAAGCTAGAATATTCACCTTAATCGGGACACTTTTAATCCAAAGAGTTTTAGAATCCACCGTCAAGAGACGTTGATCATCAATAAATCTCCGAATAGAAGCGACAGAAAACTCCCCCGATCCCTCTAAAGACCAGAACCATCTATCAGGACACGGATTAAGCACGATCGGAATGAGCAAGTCCGTAAGCTTCTTGAACTGAGACTGCTCGATTCCTCCTCTAATGCTGCGACGGAAGTTATTATCAAGGCTGGGCTCATTAAGCTTCATACAGATTGACGCATCTTTAATATTATCAAGAGCATAAATACGGGGAAATAAGAGCTTCAAAGGCTTGCTGCCAATCCAAATATCGTCCCAGAATTTCGTAGTTTCGCCATTGCCCACTTTAATATACATAAAATCACGCATGTTAATACCTTGATCTTTCAACTTCCTGACTTCATTAATAATATCCCTCCAGCAGGACCTGCTAGCATATTTAGAGACTTTATTTACCTCACCATCAACTCCGTAAATAGCCTTAATTACTCTAGACCATAAAGAATCATTATGGGAATAAAATCTCCAGAACCATTTCATCAATAAGGCTCTGTTAAGAGCAAAAAGGCTTGAAACTCCAAGACCACCTTTTTCTTTGGCCGCCAACACACTGTTCCATTTAACCCAAGAAGATTTGTTACTTTTGAGCTCATGTCCATTAAAAAACTGGCATCGGATAGATTCAAGCGAACGAAGCACCGTTAAAGGGACTTTAAAGATAGACATGTGAAATATCGGTATCGAACCTAAGACCGATTTAAGTAAAGTAAGCCTACCTCCAATTGAAAGGGACTTTAATTTCCAATTGGATAAGCGAGATTTCACCTTATCAATAATTTCCGTCCAAGCTTGTACACGGGACATGTTGCCTCCCACTTTTGTACCTAAGTAAGTAAACGGCGTATTAAGAATTAGACAACCGAGTTTTGAAGCCGCTACTTTGATCTTATCATCTCCAACATTAACCCCCATAATCTTGCTTTTAGACATATTGATACGTAATCCCGAAGCTCGAAAGAAGCATTCCAAAACATGAACAAGAGTATTAATATTATCATCACACCATTGACCCACAAACACCGCATCGTCCGCATAGAACATATGAGAAAGATTCACCAAAGGACTTAGATTAATTCCTTTGAACAAGTCAACGTCCACGACACTTTGAAAAGATAAGTGTAAGCTCTCCATAATTAAAATAAAAAGGAACGGAGATAAAGGGTCACCTTGCTTAAGCCCTTTGAAGAATTGAAATTCTTCCGTAGGACTCCCGTTTATGATGATGGAACCCCTCGAAGATCTTAAACACTTTTGAATCCAATCGCGCCACTTATTGCCAAAACCGAACTTTTTTAGAACATCATCCAAGAAATCCCAACGAACCGAATCATAAGCCTTTTCGAAATCAACCTTGAAGATTAAGGATTGCTTTTTCTTGGACTTACACCATTGAATGACCTCATTAAGAATAAACGGTCCATCCAAGATTTGTCTATCCGAAATAAAAGCGGATTGAACTTCATTAACAATGTCCCCCAATACACTAACAAGACGATTTGCCAAGATCTTAGCAATGATTTTATATATGCTTCCAATAAGACTAATTGGTCTAAAGTCTTTAACCAAAGTAGCATCATGAACTTTCGGGATTAAGGCTATGAAACACGAATTACATCCCTTGGGAATGTCTCCAAAGGT
The DNA here is from genome assembly GCA_026074375.1 of Tanacetum coccineum. Taxonomy (NCBI): domain Eukaryota; kingdom Viridiplantae; phylum Streptophyta; class Magnoliopsida; order Asterales; family Asteraceae; genus Tanacetum; species Tanacetum coccineum. The sequence continues at coordinate 3,055 of BQNB010100839.1, forward strand.
AAAGAAGTAATTTACCGCCGCGAACACATCATTTTCGATACATGACCAGAATTTTCTATAAAAACCAAACGAAAATCCATCCGGTCCGGGAGATTTGTCGGAACCACAATCCCACACCGCCTTCTTTACTTCCTCTTTAGACACCGCACTTTAATTCAGTTTGTTGATCGATAGAAAAGTCTTAGGAAAATTCATATAATAGAATTCGATTAGCAGAAGGTTTTTCAAAATCTTTTCGAAAATGAAGAAAAACATCAGATTTAATAACTTTGGATTATCTTGCACTTACATCAACAAAATCTCGAATGTTAGATTTGAACTTCTTTTTTTATTCAAGACCCCATTGAAAATATCGAGAGTTCTCATCCCTTCATCGCATTTACCTTAGCTTTTGAGCCAAATCCATTTACATGAATTTTATCAAGGTATTGAATGGGATTAATACCCCATTCTTCTATTATAATGATATAGAAGCTTCGGCCCATATCCATATCAGATTATTCTGTTAAGCTCTTCTTTTAAGAATACCCGAACTCCATTCTTGGCTTTTATAGATTTAAGCTCCACTCATGGAATTTTACCTTTAAGAAATTTAAACTTTTGAATCACGTCTCATTGCATTTGTTTCAACAGGGGCAGAATTCAAGTGTCAATGACAACTTATTAAAACCATCCAATTCGGCCCATGGTTGAAATACCTAAACGGAATCGGGCCGTAGATGATTGGATTCACGAAGAAGAATCGGGTTATGATCGATAAGAATCTATCCAAAAGAAGTAGCAACATATATCCGGATATGAATTAAATAATTTTCAGAAATAAGAAAACTGTCAAGTTTACTCATTTTGTAGCGGATTGGACACCATGTAACGAACTACCTCCTCGAGGGTTCTCAGGCCCGCATTTGCCAATAAACGTGTTTGAACATTTCACCCCTTGAACATTAAAAAAAAAAACCCCGATCCAATCTTTCCGTTTTTCCGGTCTCCCTTCATTGAAATCGCCAATAATTAGCACCTCCACTCGTCCCCATCTATTATAATATACTCCAAATACTCCATAAAATCTTTTTGTCTATCAAGTCGTGAGGAGCATAACGCCACCATCAAGATCTTAACCACCAGATTTCAACCAAGTTTACCCTGAATTATAATGAAAAAATCCGAAACAGTAACATTTTCTTTTTGGAAAGAATTAGGATCCAAATGCAACAGAATTCCTCCGAATTGCCACAGAATCGCTCTGCGCGTAATCAAAAGAATAATTTCCCAACAAGCCTTGACCCACCCAGGTCATATTCTCCATTTTTGTTCCTGAAGAGCAAAAAATTCACTTTATTTTTTAAACACAAATCCATAACCAAATTTTTTGCTTTTGGCTAGGCTTGAATGTTCAAAAGAAGGACAATTCATCGATTCACCCCGACACTCCTTGAAGATTTCAATAATTTCACTTATATTTTTACACAAACCTTTCATATTATATCCATTGCTTGTCCAAACCTTCACAAGTTCTCCAGCACACCAGGATGACCCCCTGATTGCGGAGCCACTGGATTTTAAAGATCCCAGACACACTGAGCCCGACATCTCATCTTTAGAACCGTTGTAATTATTTATCTTTCCTGTTCATCTATGTTCTTTTCCACGATACGAGCGATGTAACATCTAAACGCTTCTCCAATATTTCTTGCATGGAAAACCCCCATTAGGAGATCAAACTGGTGGCAATTGTACTATGATCAGATACTGGTATGTTAGCATCATTATCTTTATTTTTGTTGAGGATAAGTAGATGCAAACGGATCTTCTGATGGCTCTTGTTTTGTTCTAAGGATAATCAAGTTCAGTCTCTGGAATTTATCAAATTCGTCAAACATCATCAAAGTTGACGCACATGGGGTATTGTAGTGTCTCCTTTAGACCTCTTTCAGATTATCATTCATCATCAAAATATAGCGAATTCAGGAAACCATCAGATTTCTTTGGGTAATACAAAAACCTTACCTCGGACAGATAACTTTAAAGTTCTCATAAACTATTATTTCCAAGTTTTGAATAGATGAAAAATCTTTTCGTATAAAAACATCTTCTTCTGATCTTCGGTGTCAGGAATCTCTCCACTTACTAGCAATCTTTTTAACGGTATTTTAGACAAAGTTTTAAATGGGATCCTTCGATTCACAACCATAAAAATTCTACCTTCGGAAACGATTCGGTAGAAGTTTGTTTTAAAACCGAGAACACGATCCACCCTATTTTCCTGAAATAATTCCATACTTTTAGACGAGGAAATTCAACAAAGACCCATGTTCTCCCATATATGAAGTTTGATCTCGTTCAAACCTTCATTCTTAAAGGACTACGTAAGATTCGACAAAGATGCAATCTTTAACCCTACAACAAGGTTCTTAGAGAGATCTCTTGAATTAAAGACAATCATTCATCCAAAACATTGAAGGCGCAGATTCACAGTCCAATGTTACATGAAATAAGTGTTTTCAGCAATGGGTATAATCTTTACCTGCTTTACTGACCATTTAGTTAACGTTACCTTTCTTTTGGGCTCATACACATTGTCTTTCGAGGCTTTATTAATTTTCAAAGGTGTTCTATGGTAATTGGGCAACGTTGCATGTAACTTTGATCGACCAACCCCAATAGTGCAAGATTACTTACCAATCGTTCCATGTTAAACAACATTAATGCTGCACCAAACCGAATTCTTTTCCCATATTTCGATTTCTTAAATGAATAAACGTGACAATAACGTGTCATTTTTTGAAGCCATGAAAACAAATCTTTGGCGGGAAAACACCTCGGAAAATTCGCAATAGATTGAAGTGGAGATCTTAGCCACATCATCTTCTTTTGTTCTAACGATACCCGTACAATGAAAAAATTGAAAAAAATGAATTTGTAGAAAGACCAGAACGAAACCCTAAAAAATGAAAATCCTTATAGTCACCAAGGTTAAGGGATGCTAACCACTCGTTTTTAGGAGGAATCGAAATCAACAGTGTTGATCTCAATAAACAGGGGTTATAACAATCACCGCTCTAGGGAGGTAGTAGCAATATTCGAATTAGGACTCATATCTTGATCAAAGATTGATACAAGAACAAGATATCAAGAATGATATCAAATAGAGACTAATAGACTTAAGACTTTTTAGAGAGAACTAGGGGTGAAAACGAGCCGAGCCGAGCTCGAGTCTGTCAGAGCTCGAGCTCGGCTCGTTTATATGTATAAAGCTCGAGCTCGTTTCGAGCCTCATATTTTGAGCTCGAGCCCGGCTCGTGAAAATTTTCACAAGCTCGAGCTCGGCTCGGGCTCGACTAATTTATATGATGTGTTGAGCTCGTTAATCTCACAAGGCTCGAGCTCGTTTACTTAATTTAAGCTCGTTTATACACAATTATACTTATAGAATATGTATACACGCATATGTTTCTATGGCTCGTTTATGCTCACGAGCCTACTCGAGCTTTTTGTATAGAGCTCGAGCTCGAGCTCGTTTATTAAATGAGATCAAACTTAGGCTCGAGCTCGTTTAAGCTCGGCTCATTCGAGCTTTTTACCGATCTGATCTTGAGCTTTTCGCGAGCGGCTCGGCTCGTTTCCACCCCTAGAGAGAACAATAAGATCGAATATGATATGATAACTGGAATGAATGAAACCCTAGAGAGATGATTAGCTTATATAGCTGAAATACTTTCACTTTAGCCCTCCAACTCTCAGAACTTCTCATAAGCAGCTAAACTCTATTAATCCAACTAAACAACTATAACAAGTTGTCAATCAGGCCCCTCTGAATTTTCCTTAACCAAAACTTGAATATCACTTATACTTTTGACATCCTCCCTCAAGCTTTTGAGTCAAACTTGTCTAAAACTTCTGTATTCACAAACCCTTTTTCCTTTTGATCTTTATCAACTATCTTTGCTGAAACTAAATCTGTCATTCCAAGATTCCAGCAAAACATATTATGCTGCACTGTAGCCAAACACTTAGTAAAAATATTTGCATTTTGATCATCGATATGAATTTTAATAGTTTTAATGACATCTGTGCAACATTTTCTCTTACAAATGAAACATTCTAATTCAAGTGGTTGGTTTTCTCATAAAAACACGGGGCTTGTAGCTAACTAATAGCGGAACTACTATCAAAAATATATCTAACTAGATATACAACTTTAAGGGACCACAACTATATAATCAATTTTCAACAAATCATTCACGTTATGGAAGCCACACTCATATATTCTGCCTCAGCAGAACTTCTAGAAATGGTATTTTGCTTTTTACTTTTCCAAGACACTAAGGATTGTCCCACAAAAACACAGTACCCTATAAGAGACCTTCTTGTTTTAGAACATTTATCCCAATCTGCATCTGACTAAGCTTTCAGCTTTAAATCAGATGTCTTATTAAAATGTAAACCAAGCCCAGGTGACTGTTTTAAGTATCTTAGAACTCTTAAGGCAGCTTTAAAGTGAGACTGCAATGGACTATGTATGTGTTGACTTAAACAATGCACTGCATAGCTTATATCAGGCCTAATATTTGTAAGATAATTAGTTTTCCCACCAACTGTTGATAACTTGTAAAATTCTTAAGATATTTATTTTTTTAGACTCTTTAAAATTCAAAACAGTGTTTTCAGGAAAAGGAGTCTCAACAGGTCTAGCTGCCAACAAACCATATTCATACATTAACTCCATACAATACTTTCTTTGAGACATACACATACCTTTCTCATTTTTAAAAACTTTAATTCCAAGAAAGTATTTTAGTTCTTCTAAATCTTTAATTTGAAATTTTTTACTCAAATTTTTTTAAAAATCTTTTATGCCAACCTCATCATTGCCAGTAATGACAATGTCATCAACATATACCAATAATGCAACAAACATAGATTTTTAACATATAGAGAGTAGTCAAATTTGCTTTGAACAAAGCCATGCTCAACTAAGGAAGTTGTCAATTTTGCATTCCACTGCCTTGGAGCTTGCTTTAGATCATATAAAGACTTATTAAGCTTATATACTTTGTTACCATTATCATTATCAAACCTTTGAGGCAATATCATATAAACATCCTGTTTCAAATCTCCATACAAAAAAACATTATTCACATCAAGTTGGTATTTAACAGCAATACTAATCAAGCATCTAACAATAACCATTTTAACCACAAGACTAAAGGTTTCATCATAATCAAAACATTCTCTTTGACTAAAACCTTTTGCCACAAGCCTTGCCTTATATCTTTCTATTTCACATGAAGCTTTATATTTAATTTTAAACAACCACTTAAACTATTAGGGTGTTTTCTCCAAGAGGTAAAAACATAAATAGACCAAGTATTGTTTTTATTTAAAGCCTCTATCTCATTGTTCATAACTTCAACCCAATTATTATCCTTTAAGGCTTCAATATAACTAGTAGGCTCTACAGACTTATTTAAAGTAGTAGCAAAATAATAGTTAGACCTATTCAACTGAGCATAACTAACATATTTTTTAAAACTATACTTCACATTAGAACTGACCACATAATCATTGAATTTAACAGGCATTTTTATCAGTCTAATAGACCTTCTTATTTTAGGTGTCTCACATCATTGTTCTGATCAAGATCATTAACTGTTTGAGTTGGTACCAAGTCAGAATTATCTGTATTGCCCTTATATAGACTTTAATCACCAAAATGGGTTGCAGATACCTCTTTCTGGTACAGATTTGTAGTATCTGTAAATCTATGCCTATGAAGTGGTCTACTACCATCCTCAACTGATGAAGTCCTTCTTTCATCATTGGGACTTTGAGGTCTAAGATTGTAAAAAATACTTAAATGATCACTTTCACTATCACTGTCAAGAATTTTAGAATTATTGGTTTTCATTTTGAAAGGAAAAATAGTTTCATATAATTTTACATCTCTAGAAAAAACACATTTCTAGTATCAAGACTTAATAGTTTATAAGTCTTCTTTGTAGAAGAATAACCTATCAGAACATATTTTTCATATTTATAAAACAGTTTATCATGATTATTTAAAATAGTGGCAAAGCACAAACAACCAAAAGACCTTAAATGGGAAAGACTATGTTTCTTGTTATATACCAACTCATAGGGATACCTACCACTTAGAATAGATGATGGCAGTCTCGATTATAGTACACAACAGTTAGAAACACATCAGGGACCAAAACCTTAAAGGAATTATCCCTAAAACATAAGACTCCATGTACTTAGCAAGTGTCTATGTTTCCCTCTCACCAATCCATTTTGTTGGGGTATGAGAACAAGATGTTGATGAAAATTCTCAGATCAGACAAACAAAAGTGGTTAATTTTTATTGTTTACAAATTCATTGCCATATTTACCTTACAATTTTGATTTTAATTTGAAACTGATTGTGTATAAGATTTATAAAGGATACAAACACATCAAACACCTCATCCTTAGATTTAATCAAGTATACCCAGACAGCCCTAGAAAAATCATCAGCAATAGTCAAGAAATATTTGTATCCTTCTTTCCTAGTGACTTTGTAAGGGCCCCCAGTCAAGGTGACCAAGTTCACTGGATCTTCTCTTCTTTTTCTTCTCCTAGACTTTATGATCAGACAAGGGAAAAGATTCCCTTGTTTGTTTAGCCCTATGACAGACCTCACACACAGGCACATAACCAGTCTTAAAAATCTTAAGGTCATTATGAAGAGTGGCTAAGACTTGATCAACAGGGTGACCAAGTCTATTATGCCAAAGTAATTTGGACACATGAAAGGACAAAACCATATTAGACTCACCCAAAGAGCCTTTAGGGGACGTATCAAACAAATAGAGTCCTCCAGACTCACTACCAGTCCCCAAGACTTTCTACATGGTCAAGTCCTGAATATAACATTTTTCTTCATCAAAACCAACAAATATTTTACTATCTCTAATCAATTTATTAACTGACAGCCATACACCTTGAACCACAAGTCATCATATAAACAAAACATTATTTTCAATTTTAGTATTACCATATGACTTTATAGTGGGCTAAAGTTCCCATTGGGATGCCAACAGTTTTATTAGACTAGAAACATCACAACACTAAACATGCCAATAGTAGAAACAGTCAAGTGTTGATTAGCACTTGAATCAATAATCTAGCCAAGACTAATGGTTTTAACATACAACTTATTATTAGCACAAAAAAACTTAGAAAAGTTCATGTTAAACCACACATTACCATTAAAGAAGGAACATCTACCTGCCATATTGGCATGAAAGTTACCAGACCCAATATCACTTATCAGAGACAAAAGCTTCTTCATCTGTTCAGGAGTAAAGCCAAAAGAAGTACTAGCAGAGGTTTGTTTATCACAGTTTAACATCCATAATAGCATTTAAAGATGTTTGACATACTTGCATTATTACAATTCTATTAAATTACTGGAGGAAAGCGAATTATCTCATAACATTTGTCAACAGTGTGTCTAATCTTACCATAGTTTTTACAATTAAGATTGGGATTAGGACCCCTGTTATTACTAACATTAGAAGTAAAACCTCTGGTGTTATTATTATTATTAAAGTTCCTTTTATTGTTATTAAAAGACTTAACAACAAAGGAGGTAGAATTTATTTTAGTTTCAAACACACCAGAGGATTCAGGAATCCCTCTATGAGATTCCTCTCTAGAAACAGTGTTATATGCATCTTTAACATCAGGGAGAGGATCCCTGGTGAGAAGAGCACTTCTAACAGGATGATAACACTCATCAAGGCGCATTAGAAACTACATCAGTTTCATAAGTTGCTGATGCACAACTAATTCTTTAGTAGCATCACAGGTACATTGAACTTCACATGTACATTTAGGCAATTTACTTAAAGAATCAAACTCTCTTCATAGAGAGTTAAGTATATGATAGTAATTTGTCACAGAACTTCCACCTTGTTTAATAGTATTAGTCTTTTGCAACAGATTATACACAACAGATCTATCAACCTTATCATGTGTTTCATGCAAGTCTTTCCAAACAGAGGCACAATTATCATAATAGACCAGACCCATATAAACATCATGAGAGACAGAATTCATAATCCAAGTCAAGATCATAGCATTGCATCTATCCTATTGAGCCGATAATACATTGCTAGTAGCATAAGCATATTTTAGCAAGTCATCAACAAAAAATACTTCTTTCTAGCTTGTAAAGCTAATCTCATGGCCCATTTATATTCTATAATTTTCGGTACCTTGAAGGCTTAATAAGGAATTATAACATCATATATTATCACTATTATGAACATGTAAAGGATTACTAGCATCTAAATTATTTATCAAATCATTATTATTAGAACCAGAAGCATCACCAATAGCCATGATAAACAGATAAATAAAGAACCTAACAGATAATCAGTAAGAACAACAGACAAACAAGAACCAAGAAATAACAACAATTATAATAAACTACAAGAAGGGAAGAAAGAAGTTCCCAGGCTTCCTTGCCACTCAATGGTGGTAGGTCAAGGGCTGATTTAGACACCTAAGACCTCCTCCTTTCTTCTTGATTCACTTAGTCAAGAAGAAAGAAGAACAAACAAACAAAAACAGTAAAAGAGCAACAAAAATATAAAGAGAGGTGTTACACAACAATTCTAAACAGCAGTAGAAGACAAATACCCCCTCTTCTTGATTCATTTATTCAAAAAGCAGAGGAAGAATCGAGAACCACCAACAATCACCAAGATTTGAAAAATCCCAAAATAGAAAAAATTAGGGTTTTCAAGAAAACCCTAACTAATCAATTTAGGCAACTTAATCAACGACAAAGACTAATTAACTCCAACAATCACCAATACCACGAACCATACCATATCCAACTCGAAAATCAAGAACCCCCAAATTTGATCAAAACCCTAATTGAAGCAATTGATTAAGAACCAGATAATCAAGATGATTGTGATGGCTCTGATATCATGTAAACAGTATCAAATCAACAACAATCCTCTTTAATCACATACCCAACCTCCCCTTTGTGATCTTTTATTACCAAATAATACAAGAAGATTAGTCCCAAAATAGGTGCTAACCAGTACAAATACAAAAGAAATAATGCAGGTGATCTCTTCTAGGAAGACACCACCACTCACTTCATAAATCGCTCAAACACTCAGACTAGATCTTGATCAGAGATTGATCAAGATTGATACAAGAACAAGATATCAAGAATGATATCAAATAGAGACTAACAAACTTAAGACCTTTTAGAGAGAACAATAAGATCGAATATGATATGATAACTAGAATGAATGAAACCCTAGAGATGATGGAGTAGTCTTATATAACTTAATATTCAAAAACTTCATTTTTTTTCAGGGGGGGGGGGGGGGGGGGGCCCTACACTCTCAAAACTTCTCATAAGCAACTAAACTCTATTAATCCAACTAAACAACTATAACAAGTTGTCAATCAGGCCCCTCTGAATTTTCCTTAACCAAAACTTAAATATCACTTATACTTTTGATACGGCTGATGATAACTAAATAAAAAAATTCATGAAGAATAATTAACTACTTTTTAAGATTCATGATAGTATAAAAGAAATAAATACACAATGCCTTTTAAATATACAAAAACCATATATAGCTGTTGTACGTCAAGTTAATCACGGGTCTTAGGCCATCTACAACGCATCAACTTATTGGAAAGCTTTGTGTTCAAATGTAAAGTTAATGTAAAGCTCTTTTACGACACTTTTATATTAAAATTTAATATGATGTAAGGGGACAAGCTTCAAGTTTTTGCATCAAAGAGTTGAGCATGCTCATGTTATTGTTGAAAAAAACTTTGTTCTCTAATGCAAAAAAGATACCTAATCATGTGAGATTGATTTATAATGTGAATATTATGAGATAGTTAAAAATTGTTGTTATAAAAAAAATTGAAGATACAAACATAACAGGTTGTCATAACACCGGAGCACAAGATTCGATGAATCATATACAATCCGTAAATCTAGAATTGATCAAATAAGTATAACAAGATCAAATCTAATAGGTACACCTCACCGTCCCATCTATTAATAATATACTCCAAATAATCCCATAAAATCTTTTTGTCTCTCAAGTCGTACATATTCAAATAATTGTATAAGTATAAAGTATATCATTGCACTACTTTTATGATAACGACTTTTTTGCTCCTAATGTAAGTATTTTTAAACATCTATGTGTGAAAATTGATCAATGTGATCGTAATCTATAAACGTCGAATAAATGTTTTCCGTTAATATGTTATGTGTGAATATTTGAATGTAATTATTATAACGGAACTAGCCTCAAGACCCGCCCAATGGGCAGCTAGCTTCAAAAAGTATTTAATGAAAAATCATAAAACATACTTTTGAGTATACCACTAAACATAAATATAATGTGATCAATTTAAATAAGTTTCTATATAATAATGAGAAAGGAAAAAAATACATCTTTATACGTGTTTGAAGAATGTATAAATAAACAATGAAAATCATAATCTGTGAAGAACTTGTCACTAGACAACGTTCGTTGTAGAGTTAGTGAAGTTACCATTTATTTTGGAAATAATATATGATGGAAATAATAGAATAATTTACTCTACAAAAATAAAATACTCTACTCTAATAAAAGGAAACCAACATCATAAATTAATGGGGTAATTACATTTATATCCTTACTAAAGTTCAATATTAAATCAATGTCCTTCTCACTTTTTTAATTACGTTAATATCCTTGCCAAACTTTGATAATCACATCAATATCCTTCTCACTTTTGTAATTACGTCAATATCCTTTTCAAACTTTTGAATTTTCATGTATATCCAAAAATCAATATGTTCTTTTATTCCTCGAAGCCAAAAAGTATATATGAAAATTATAATTATGATTGATATAAGAGATAGATAAAAGATGTATAATATTTTCAAAACATAAACTAATTATAATTATAATTTAATTGATTTTTGAATATATTTATTAGAATTTAAAAGTTTGTGAAGGATATTGATGTAATAACACAAGTTTAGAAAGGACATTAATGTAATTACAAATTAATTTTCAAGAAGGATATACATGTAATTCTTCCTAAATTAATTGAATGAGTTTAAACTGTGAGCACCTGACTAACTTAAACAGCCTGCGCGGAGCACCCGAGTACGATAATTATGTGGCCGTTGAAAATGTATTACCATTGGGATGTGTTCAAAGATTTCCAAGCTTTGCAAATTCTGAGACTCACGCCAAAAACCTTGTCATTTATACTCAGTCAACTTTGGTTTAAACATAATGGCTTTGGGACTTTGTGATTAAGAGGAGAGTTATATTGAATACCAAAAAAAGGTTGGATACTAGGGGACTCATCTACAGCATCCATCTAAAAAAAATCAATGGTTGTGATTAAAAGCATTTAATTATTTCACCAATTTTTTAAAATTTAAATATCTCCTAAACCGTTAATCGTTAAGTAAAAAAAAATATACCATCACGACGAGCATTTAATTATCTTTCAATAGATATCCACTTTGATATACTTTCGACAAAAAAAATTTACGTTTTTTTCACGTCTTTTTCATCTTTTTTTCACGTTTTTTCAGATTTTTTCAGATTTTTCACCTTTTTTTTACTTTTTTCACCTTTTTTTTTCGTTTTTCACGTTTTTTCAAAAAAAAGTTTTTTTTTTCGTTTTTTCCGTTTTTCACGTTGTTTTCTCGTTTTTTTTCCGTTGTTGAAATTTGCATTAAAAATCATATATGATATAACACTAATATCATATATGATTTAACACTAAAATTAAATATCATATATGACATAACACTAATATCATATATGACATAACAAAATCATATATGATTTAACACTAACATCATATAATCATATATGATTTAACAGTAAATCTAAATATCATATATGATTCTCATGCAAGTTTCAATGAAAAAAACTCGAAAAAAATATGAAAAAAAAGGAATTTTTTTTGTCGAAAGTATATCAAAGTGAGAAAACGTGAAGAAAAAAAAACGTGAAAAAATGTGAAAAAACAGTGAAAAAATGTGAAAAAAACGTGAAAAAAAGTGAAAAAAACTTGAATTTTTTTTTTGTCGAAAGTATATCAAAGTGGATATCTATAGAAAGATAATTAAATGCTCATCGTGATGGTATATTTTTTTTCGCTTGACGATTAACGGTTTAAGAGATATTAAGATTTGAAAAAAAAGGTTGAAAATAATTTTTGATTTAATCTTATCCATTAGATTAAGATGAAGATGAAGAGTAGAGATTGGTCCCCTGGTATCCACAAAAAACTTTGTATCCAAATGAACCTAAATCTTGTGATTAATATCCAAATAGTTTGGTTTTATAGTTAACATATTCGTCATTTGTTTCTTATCCACAATTATAATTTCATTTGCCTAATATAATGTCAAGCAGTATTTGGGTCTCAAAGTCTAAAAACTTTGGTTTTAAACATATGTTTTATTGGTAAACAAATGCTAGATTGGTTCTTGTGCAAAAGAAAGCTCTGGGACTTTTTGTTTTGTGGATATTTTATAACAACCAATTGTCATTTATACTCGGGCAACTTTGGTTTTTATGGTCCAATGCAAAGTATGAGACTCACGCCAACAACCTTGTCATTCATAAATGTATATACACGAGGGGGTTTGCCCGCGCTCCGCTGCGAGGCGTTTGCAACCCCCTCTCTTGTTTGGCTTCGTTTTTTGTTAGCTTGCCAAGGGTTAAGTGAGCGAATATTGCAAACTGGAATCATGTCTCATAATAATTCATATGTGTAGATGAATTATAATTGTCATTTAAGTAGTGAAAGATTGTTGTATACATTGCCATGTAATATAATGGGTTATGAAATGCTTTGTATTCATACAACAATCTTTCACTACTTAAATATGTGGTCATCAATAAACAATAATTGTAGAAAGAATAGTTGTAAAAACAAATAATCACCTTCAGTGTGAAGAAATACAACTCCGTAGACTGATTGTGTAAAGACTGCGTGATTCCAACACTGGTGGCATTACCAGTATCTAGAAAATTAGCCGAAAAACATGGTCTTACATTCCATCCAGCAAGCTAAGTCTGCATTTGGAAGACATGAGATTCGAGTTGTTGATCTGCCCTGCGTTTCCCACAACTTGAAGTAATTTCCTGTACATCTGATGATGTTGCTGAGAAATATTACAGTAACAAAGGAAGAGAAAGTTAAGACATAGTGGCAAAAATTTTGAGTGATGAAACACCTAATATATATCTCATACCTTTTAACCTGCCGGTATGCGAAAGCGCGTTCTGTACATGACCAGTTTGAGCAGAATTGGAATTCGTAATCTGGTGATGCATATCTGGAAATTTATTCGAAAACTGTGGCCTCGTATTTCGTCCGGTGATTTTTGGCTGCATCTGTGAAATGTGAAAATTGAGCTAAGATTAAACTGATCTCAGAATGAGTTTCAGAAACGGGTATAGCAGTAACACTTAACTAAAATGAGGTTGCATCAGTTAAGGACGAAGCGGAGGGTTTGTTCAGCTTCGCCTTATTTGTTTAGAGTGTTCCCTTTCTCCTTTTTTTTAAAAAAAAACTTCACAAATACCAGTCCACAATTAGAATGTTGGAACTATATTTTTTGAACTTATTTGTTGTCCAAACAGTCCCACAAAAGGCTTTTCCAAACACAATAAAAAGGGCGTCTTTGGATTACCGGAATATGAATAGCTAAAGTTTTTTTTGGACTACTACTCTAATAAAAAAAAGATTAATTCCTTAAGCGTAGGAGGTGTTTAGATCACCTTACTTGAGATAAATTAAGCTATTTGAAAAGTGTCTTATCATGTTTATGCTATGATGCTTGCTACTGCTTATTAATACCTGTTTACCAAATCCGGTGGCAACACTTGTTACCAATCTCAGGCTAACCTTATAAAAACCAATCTGGACTGAATATGCAACTTAGTCAATAATAAAAGCATCAAGAAAATTAGTGATAAGCCAGACCTCTGGTCGTCATCATTCTCGTCATGTGCTACACCAAGTAACCTCCAACCTTCGGCGTTATCTGGATGCTTCAAAACTGCTGCCTCTAAAGCAAGACCTAGTTCACTTAAGAGCCCTTTACGGAATATTTCCTGAAACTCCCTTGAACTATCAACTTTCTGCTTCATAACAACTTGCTCATTTAGGTACCTATGACATATCATATCAAACAACAAAATCATCATACAAAGATATCCATTAATTTGTTCCTACGTCTAGCCAAAAGAAAAGCAATAGAAAACAAAAAATAAAGAGTTAAGTACATTTTTGGTCCTTGTGGTTTGGTGCGTTTTTTACTTTTTGTCCAAAATTCAAAAAAGATTTGGTTTTGGTCCAAAACACATAGTTTCGTTTCACTTTTGGTCCAAATTTACGTTGACCATTAGTTTGACCAGTTAAATTGTATAAAATGACTAAAATACCCATATTATGAAATTACTAAGCAGCCCTCCCTTTTATTATTTTTATTTCTATTATTATTATTATTATTATTATTATTATTATAATAAATCACTTTAGTTTGGGGGGCCAGATATTGGAAGTTATAGTTTTGTCTTTATAGCCATTTTCTTTCATTTATCATAGGACAGCCATAGCTTCATCAAATACCATCTCCACAGCCACCACCATTATATCAAAACAAGGAAATAAATCTAACACTTTCATAATTATCTTCACCCACACACACATGGATCGGGGAAAAAAATATTCGCGGTGGTGCAGATCTAGAAAAAAAAAGGAGAACAGTTGGTGGTGTCTGACGATGGGTTTATGGGTTTCAGGAAGACGACGAGATTTTTTTTTGTATAGTTATTTTGAATTTGAATTATAAACTGATATAAGAATTGTTTGAGTGAGTATGATTTTTGTTGGTGGGTTTGTGGTGTTTAGAAGTGGTGGGAAGCAGCGGCGGTGTCAGCGATGCTGCCGTGGTGAGTAGTGCCCGAAAGTGACGGTAGATGGCGGCGGTTGCCGGAGTTGGTGGTGGTTCAATAGTTGTGTTTACTTGGGTTTTAGTAAATAGGAGTATTTAAAGAAACAATAGAGGACTGGATATGAGGTTGGGAAGAAAGCTAAGGTTTTTCTTGGTGTTAGTTTTGAGTGGATTCAAGCAAAAAAGGCTTAGGGTTTTCGACTGAGGATCTTGTTAATAGCATGCTTAGGGCTTGTTATAATAGAATAGTTAGATTTTTAAAATTTAAGGGATTTTGATATCATCAAATAAAGTCACATTTTACCATCATTTATTCTATACATTTTACCCACTTTATATAATTATTGCAAGATATTGGTACTTAATTGCTTAAAGTTTATGATTGCAGTAATTATAGAGTAATTTGTGAAGACGAAGCTAAAAGGCGTAATTCTGGAGATAAAACGAAGACATTTGAAGAAAACTGTTATTTGCTACCATACGCCATATCCAGCAATGAAGATACGGCGTATCAGCGCCAGCTCATCACAAGAATACGCGTAAAGATCAATTTTCGATTCGACGTATAACTCTTAACCCTATACGCCGTATGCCCAGCTGGTCGTCAGTCAAAGATATGCAATTAATATGATTGATGGCAATTAATCTTGATTAATTTGATCTTATCGTGAACTCCAAGGAAATTAACCCAATACGGCGTATGCACCTAACTCCATACGGCGTATCCATGCTATTTTCGGACACTATTAATACGAGACTCAAAAACGAGTTTTAGTGTGCAAAAAAAAATTTATTCTCTTACCATACACTTGAAGTTGAAGTTTTCAAGGGAAATAAAGGAGCAAGCAACGGTCATAGCAACCAAACCACAATTTAATAGAAGACATCGTGTAATTCTTACTTTCTTAATCATTCGGTTTTTAATTGTTTGATCACGCTTGTAAAAGTACAATGATTGTGGGCTAATACCCTCCGGCTTGCTTAATTTATCGTTGTTGTTTAATTATGTTTATCGTCTTATACTTGTTTATGTGCTTGTACATGTGACATATCGTTCAACTGGGTCTAGCGAGACTTAACACGTAATCTAGATGCCAGGATAGTCTCCATGTTGTGTTTGTTGCTCGGACAATAGGATCAAAATGACTCATCTATCTTTACCCTTTGGTTATGTGCTTAGTTGCGAGGCGGATGGTGCATCTCAACGAATAATTGTATCTCCAACAGTAATTGATGTCCCATTAATTAATTGGCTATTTAATTTGGTCGTGTGGAGTACTAATCACGGTGTAAATTAAATACATACTCAATCACAGCAATAAGCTGGGTTGTATATAGATCCCGATTGGCTAGGGTGTATTAACAGAGTCACCACTACTTTAAATCACTATGTAGATTTATTTTAGACTTAATGGTTGCTTTATGGGGATGGTTTAATGTGAACAAGATTGTTAGTATCTAGGTCTTAGGAAGAAGAACTGCCCTAAGTCTTAAGATATGATATGTCGCTCGAATATAAGTTAGCCATTGCACTAAACAAAAAAGCACATTTAAGGATTTTTAACTGGTATAATACAGGGTTTCTAGGTTTTGGCTTGATAACGCCCTCCTTTATGTGTGTTTATTTAATTTGTGTTTATTGTGTTTAGACTTGAATCCTTTGTCTCCCATTAACATTGTGTCGGTTCTTCAGGCTGAAAACCCTCATTAATCAATAGTAAATATGTACTAGCATAGGTTTAAAACTAGTAAATTAGATAATCTAGATAGAATTAAACACTGATAGAATATTAGGTTATCTTTCGTACTTAGTGTTCGACACCTAATTACCTTCGAACTGACATTCTTAACCGGGTACACTGCCCGTTAAAGTGTTGTCTTTAGGTTTGTCGGCTAAATATAAATGTACAACTTGATAATCACTAATTATACACCACACGGCGACACATCAAGTTTTTGACGCCACTGCCGGAGAGTGAATAGTTTAATCTTTATTCTTATTAGTGTTTCTAACATTTAACTTGCTTAGTGTAAAATTAATTAAATTAATTCTGATTGCTAATTGTGTAATTTAATTGCGCGTTTAATTTATCGCATTATTTAATTGTGTTTTAAATAGTATTCTATTCTTACTGATCACCTTATACGGCGTATCCACTAGTTGGATGTGGCGTATCTAACCTTCTTCTCAGAACGGAATGTTGTTTTTACAGTCTAAACGGCGTATCTGTTCTCCCAAACAATACAGCGTATTCTGTAAACTCAATACAACGTACTACTATTCAATCAACTCATATGGCGTATACTGGTCAATAAAATACGGTGTATTTGTCATCTGATATAGTATGAGTATTTCGTATTCGGTTTTCTGTTTGTTTTTATGTGTTCTCTCCCATGAGAGCACATCGTACTGATCGTTTATGCATTATTCTCAGGAAACCGTTTGACGAAAAAGAATCGCTGTGACAACAATCTGAAATTCTTCGCATTTAAATCCTCTATTTTACTAACATTTTGAGAAAGCGGTGTTTGCTAGGAGACAATGTCAACAAACAACGACGCGAGGGACGAAATGAAAGGTAATACTAACTCCCCGGTAAACGAAAAGCAGGAACTAAAAATTGGGGATGAATTCCTAAAAATACTTGGAAACAACGCTTTCAATGCACTGACAGAAGGGACGTAATCGATCACATCAGTAAACTACTCGAAATAACCGAATGGATCAAAATTCCTGGTGTAGATAAAAACTAGCTTCGATTACACGTTTTCTCGAAGTCACTTAGTAGAGATGCTAAAAAATGGTGGAGCAATGAGATCGAGGGAACAACCATCAGTTGGAATGAAATGTGTAATAAGTTCTCCCATAAGTATTACCACTTATCCTATTTCTGCAATAGTAAGGTACCGAATGACTTGGACAATGGCACAGATTACCTTGAATATCTATACTGGCTAGCACTAAAATTTGACAACTATTGGGAGATTAACAAAAAAACCCAAAACGGGTTATGGGAATTTTATGTGAATGAAAGTACTAAGGGAACGATTGGCAACCTCGACGACTAACCACGTAACGAAAATTACAAAAAGACATGCTCGGATTCATTTTATAAACCATACTTAGATGCACAGGATGGAAAAGATATCTACAAAATTATAGAGAAGGAATATTCTTCGATACCAGTTCCCACTCGTCGTGACATCAGCAACCCATACGAGTTATGCAAACTGAGGAGTTCACGGTCATACGATATTTGATGGGGATTGATGAAGAATTCGTTGCTGTGGAACCAAGAAAATTAAGCACTATGGAAAGAACCTCTGGGAGCATGTCTTGTATCTACCACGACATCTTCAACAAAAAAGATCACGGGTGGACCGTGACGCACACCAATTGATAAAGATTGAAGAGTTGGAAAAAGGTCAAACTTAACGACCAGCTAAAACAAAAGTGTTTCCCGAGAGATAACCCGGCTGTTTTTAAATTGTTTGTCGCATTTAATTATTTAAATTTAATTAATTGTTGAGTCTGTCTTCCTAGACAGTACATACGGTGTATCGAACCCCTTAGGATACGGCGTATGTATGTCTGGACGTTATCAGTATTTTAAATTCCAGTATTTAATCTAGCATTTAAATTGTTTTCACATGTTTACATACGGCGTATCCTAGGGTTTGGGATACGGCGTATTGTAACATGTACAGTTGTGTGTTTAATTGTTTGCATGTATTGTATTGGAAGATAGAAAACCCCGGAAGGCTAATTGATGTCCTTCATTATCTTCATAAAACATACAGTATATATAGGATACAAG
>BQNB010100840.1:0-24611 GCA_026074375.1 Tanacetum coccineum
TGTTCATTATGATGTATGAATCTCAAAACACAAAAATTGATATTATGTCAATGGTCTTTAAAAAATTGATATTATGTCAATGGTCTTTAAAAAATTGATATTATGTCAATGATCACTTATCAAGATATGTCATTCATACAATGTAAGTTAGATGAAGCTTTGCTCTTTTTTTCATGTTAAGATTTGGAGTTCAATCCTTTATTCCAATAGTATTTTTTTTATTCTAAACAATTATTTGTTCGTCTCAAAATTATTGACCAGCTTTTTTTATAATTTAGTTATTCACTACTTAGCATAGATAGAAAAATTTAATCTAGATTACTACATGACTTTTACTTGGAATTATATTCATCAACTTTAGAGGAAACAATAATTAATAGCTATGAGTAAAACTGTCTTTCTCTTAAATCAGACTAATAATATATTACTAATTATATATTTTTTTAAATTATGTTTCTTTTGTCCAGGAAAATAATTTTAAAAAGACGAAGTATATCTTAAGAAAGAGTTCTTTGTCTCCTCTTTCCAAGCAGTAGGATGATAATTTTTCTATGAATGGGAAAACTTAATGACTTTTAGGCTCCTCTTTTTCGTTATAGTTCTATGTTGCAAATCACATTAATCGTTCGTGATGTTTCTCTTTTGGCTTATCTAGAATCACAATATAATTATAACAATGAAGTTGAACCTGTATGTGTTGCAAAGCGCAATAAAAAACAGGTTGAATTTATACAAGTAAAAAAAAAGCTAGGTAACCAGACATAACTACATAGCCGAGATGCTACTCAACTGGAAAACTCAACGAAACCAACAACAGGAAACAAAGCTGGAAGCAATGCATGACAATAAAATTCAAATCAGGGTGCCATAAAGGCAGGGAAGTGGTTCTTTATAATCCTAATTTCTGCAAAATGGAAATGCCACAAACAACGACTACAGAATATATGCACGAGTCCATAAAGAAAGCACTTAAACCAGTTTTTAACAAAATGCCCCACTCGAAAGGTGAACCTAGACGATCAGGTAAATCAGCTTCACCTGTTGAAGCGCCCGAGGTTGCCTCTTGCTGTATGAATTTTATAGCATCCAAAAGAAGAGGCCCAATGATAATTGTGATATTGATTAGTAAGAGTAGAAGAAGTGGTCTCGATATATAGTATAATGCTCCTTATAATGTAGCTTCCTAGAATGGGGAAACCCATATGTAATAGTAAGGCTACAATTCCAGCAAAAAAAAGAGCACTTGCATCGGGTATCCTGCGAGGCTAAAATGGTGTTGTCCCAAATTTAGATCGATATATAAAGTTGCAAAGTAATATGAATAAGTATATTGTCTAACCATTCAATCGTTACATGTTTCTACATATATATAAGGTACTAACGGTTGTAATGAATACAGTGTGCCATTCGGTTTTGTCCAAACCGAAATAACCTAAACTATTTTGTAACCGCCAATAACTAAACAATTCGGTTACTAAAATTACTAACTAACAGTTTGGTCCTTCGTGTATTATTATTAATTATGAAGCAAAATGAACTAGATTATATGTTTACATTCTACCTCCTAATCTTGTTCCGTTGCTTAGTCCTAATCTTGTACTCGAGCATTTGTCGGATGCTTTACGAACTTTAATCTTGGTTAGAGCTTTGTTAGAAATATCTGCTCTTTGTAGTTCTCCGAGACTGTTCCACATTGATGTGCCCATTCTCTACGCATTCACGAATGAAATGATAGCGAATGTCGATGTGCTTGCTTCTTCCATGAAAAACTGGGTTCCTGACGAGTGCTATTGCTGAAATGTTATCGACCTTCAGCGTTATCCTTTTCTCTTCCCATCCAGTTAATTCACTAAGTAGTCGCTTTAACCATAAGGCTTGACATGCTGCTCCAGTAGCCGCCATGAATTCTGATTCACATGATGAGAGCGCCACTGGTGGGTTGATTTTGAGTACAAAGTTAATAGGTGATCTCAAAAGTTAAATACTATCCTGTAGGAGTAGTTCCTTTTCCTTGTTCAGTATTGATTCCATAACGACTGTTGTTGTAACCTGTAATTTGCAGCCGCCTTCTTTCTTTGTATATTTGCCATGCTCCTTTGTTTCCTTTGATGTATCGGTTACTTGCTTCAATGCTCTCAGGTGATGATCTTCGGGTCTTGCATAAATCTGTGAGTATCACATGAGTAACTAAAGATCTGGTCTTTGTATGTAGTAAGTACCTAAGACTTCCAATTAAGCTTCTGTAATAAGTTGCATCAACTGAGTTTCCATCTTCCGCCTTGACCAACGTTTGTACGGGATCCATTGGTTATTTAGTATCATTTTTACTATTGTCATAATTCGTTTCCTTTAAGATCTTGTTAATTAACTGTTTGCTTGTATTGTAATCTATCACTCATGTCGGCTTGTAACTTCTATCACCAAGGGTTATTATAGCTAACAATCTAAGTCGCTCATTTCAAATTTTCTTCTATATTCATTCTTGGGAGTGCCCGTCCTGTGATTATCTAATCATCTACGTTACACTCCAAATATAAGTGTAGAAGTTCTTGTTTCTCTTAAGTATAATACTGCTTGTTCGAGTTACACTTCTTAAATTCTAATGACTTGAAGGTTTTTGATAAAGCTTCACTTCCAAGCTCTTGTCTCGAGTAGCTTGTTCTTAAAGCATTAAAAGCTTTAGTGAGCTTATAGACTTTCCCTGAATTTCCCTGTTGAATAAATCCTTCAGGTTGTGTAACGTAGACTTCTTCCTTCAAATCTCCATGTAAAAAATGCTGATTTTACATCTAAGTGATGTACTTGCCAACCATGATATGCTGCTATAGTGCTTAATTAATCGTACTGTTATCTATTCCAGCAATGGTGCTAATACTTCACGAAGTCTTTCCTCTTTTCTTGTACATATCCTTTTGCTACTAACCGTGCCTTGTATTTGATGATCTTTCCTTTTGCATCCCTCTTGGTCTTAAAGACCCATTTGAGTCCTATTGCCTTTTGATTTGGTGGCAATGTTGTAAGAGTCCAAGTATTATTCTTGTTGATTGAATCCAATTCAATTTTCATGGCCTCAATCCATTTCTTATCTGTTGATGCCTCCTTGTAGGTACGGGGTTCTTCTTCCATAAGTAGTAAATTCTCAGTTTCAACTTCATGTGTATTCTCATATATTTCCGTTAAGTTTTTGAAACCTCGTACTGGTGTATCATCAAATCTATTTCCTAAGTTCTCCATCGAACTAGTAGTAGCCTCTTCTTCCTCTTCTGAGTGTGGGTTGTAAGTGTAAGTCGGTGGTGTGATTGGCGAGTTAGGATCAGTAATCGGATCCTGTTCCTGATACGTATTATCAACATTTATCATGATTTCTGTGTTGACTGGTGTAGTGTTTTCATCGTCAACTCCATCTACCACAAAACTAGTCCAAAATATGTCTTGTGTACTTGTATCCTTACCATCTTTATCCCAATCCTACGGTTTTATTTCCATAAACTTTACATCCCTGCTAACATGTTTCTTCTTTCCTATTGGATCATATAGCCTATATGCTTTTGATCCTTCCTCTACTCCTAAGTAAATCATTGATATGCTTCTATCATCCAGCTTCTTCAAGTGAGGTATTGTTATCTTCGCATAAGCTGTGCATCCGAATATTCTTAGGTTCTCTAGTATCGGTTTTCTGTGTGAGGTGCCTCATATGGATTTTTTCTACGAGGCTCTTGTAGATACCCTGTTGAGTATGTAAATGGCATGTCTAACTGCTTCCGCCCAAAAGGTTAAGGGTAACTTCATTGCTTTCATCATACTCCTCGTAGTTGATAACACTGTCCTATTTCTTCTCTCCACTACTCCATTTTGTTTGTGGGGAGTAAGGTGCTGTTCAAATGTCGTGACTATTTACATTTTCCTTACAGTATCTGGTGAATTCATTTGATGTAAATTCACCTCCTCTATCTGTTCTTAGCATCCTTAATTTCATTCTCATCTCCATTTCGATCTGCTGTCTAAATTTCTTGAAAGTACTAGGCCTGATTTTCGGAGGCAGAAAGTTAGACCCACTTGAATCGTGTACAATCGGTCAACTAACAAGAATATAAGTTTCTTGCATGAGTGTGTGGTGGTCTTATAGGAACGACAAAGGTCTCCATATTACTAAAGTCAACGGGTTTTTTGATCTGAATTTAGCTTGGATTTGGAAATGGTGTTCTATTGTGTTTTCCTAATAAACATGCATCACAAATCTGTCCTGCATGATTTATTCTTGGTATCCCTTTTACTAGACCCTTTCTTGTCATCTTGTTGATGTCATCAAAATCCAGATGACCTAATCTAGCATGCCATAACCATGCTTGGTTATCTACATTTTCCAAGAGACATATAGGGGCTTCTATTTGTAGTCTAATACTATAAAGTCGATTCTTCTATCTTTCAACCTTTATTAACAATTTCTTATTCTTGTCATACAAAGTTAGTTTATTTCCATCCATGATGATCTTACAACCTATCTCCGTAAGTTGTCCTAGACTTAGTATGTTGCTCCTGAGGTTTGGTATGTAGTATACATCCGATACTATCTTTTGTTTATTGTTCTTACAACCTAACAATATAGAGCCTCTACCATTTATCTCCACATACGATCCATCTCCAAAGCGAACGCGTCCAATTATGCTTTCGTCAATATCCCTAAAATGACTCTTAGTACCCGTCATATGGTTACTTGCACCATTATCTAAATACCATATGCTCGCATCTGCTGTAGCATATTTTCCAGGTTGAATTTGTCCTTCATTCAACAAAACTTCTTCGTGTTCAGTTTCGTGTGTAGTCATTAATAGTGATGGTTCATCGTCTTCCAACATAAGGTTTGATTGTTCCTGAGTTTTTGATGTTCCTCTACAATCTTTCTTAAGATGTCCAAGTTTCTGACACTTGAAGCATCGTACTTTGCTCAAATCCCACTCACTTTTCTTCATATTTGAGTTTCCTTTGTGAGTTGAGTTTCCCTCTTTTGAGTTATGTTTGTTTCTATTATTCTGCCAGTTTCCTCGTGAAAAATTTGATCTACCTCCGCGTTTACTAAAACGCCTTCTTTTTCACGAGTGTTGCTTGGGCGAATAATTATATGTTACTCCTGGCTTTTCCACTTTGTCCTCGCCTCTTCCGGAGCTTTTATCCTTTCCTCAAATTGCCTTGAGTTCCTTAGTGATCTCGTCTAGGCGATATCGTCCGATCACTTGTTTGTTCTATAGATTGCTAACTATCTGAATTGAACCTATCTGTGTGGATAATCTAACCGTTTTCGTACTTTAAAAATGATTCATCCAATTTTTTCCCGAATTTACTTTTGCCTTTAGTGGCATAGCTGTTTAGTTTAGCCGTAAAATGCATACTCACTGTATATCAATCCTTCATTTGAAGGTATTAAACCCAATCATCAATGATTGGTAAACCGTGCGTGCTCACTCTTTCTTCTAAACATGTTCTTTTCTTTTTAACGATTCCCATAATCCCTGGCCGTACTTTACAACCCGCTTACTTGATAAAATCACATATTCAGGCCAACGCTTGATATAAAAAGGCCGGCGTTTGCCTTATCCTTCTTATCATCTACTTGCGTATCTTCCTTGGGTTCTATGCCTTCCCATAAACCATTTGTTGTCTAGGTATGACCTTAATTTGTATAGCCCAAACTGTGTAGTTTGTGTTTTTCAACTTAGGACATTGATATTGTGCAATAGGTGTACGGGTCTGTTGATTGTGCTGTATTGTTACGGCCTCTTAAAAGTGCTTGTGATCTTCATTTCTATTCTAATGAGGGATTATACTTCCTAGTTGATGGTTATTTCTAGTAATATGGGAATATATTATAGGTTTTACGGGAAGTCCTATTGCTACGGATCTATTTTAAATAAGTTCTCGGGATTCTAGTAGTTACAAAATGATAATTCTACATATTCTAATCAAACTAGAAACCAGATAAATAATAAACTGGTGCCTCGATGTTGTGTTAAAAAACACAAATGTATTCCCTTTGTTTCGCAAGTAAAATCGTTTACCAACGTTTGTTGTTATTCCCACGTCGTTTCCTTTGTTTCTCTTTACCTCGTTGCTATCTTTGTTCCCAATCCGCTTCGTACACAAACCAAACAGACCCTCGTTGTTGTTTTTTGAATTTGTTGTCTTTGCTTCGAACCAGACAACAAAGCACCACGGTCTCCTTTTGTTCTTTGTGTCGAATTGCTTTTCTTCCCAACGAACTGAAACAATAACCCACGTTCTCCTTTTTTGTTTTTGTTGTCGAAATTGGATTTTTGTATCAAACATCTAAACAAAATTCCTTTCTACTTTTTCCTTGGTATACCACACCCCCTCACGTTGCTATAGGGTTTCCTTGTGTGTTGTTCTTGATTCCTTCTCCACAACGTCTCCTATAACGTTGTTTTTTTTACTTTGAAATCAAAATTTTCTTACACACAACCTTTGGTACCTTTCTTGGTAACCTACACCGAAACAAACCTTCCAATTGTTTCTGTTTTTCGTTTGCACCGAGACAAACTTTCCAATTGTTTCTGTTTTCGTTGTTGTTGTTCCCTTGTGTCTCCCCGACACGTTTTTTGTAACATTCCATATTTTCAGGTCATTTACAATGCTATTTAAATTCACTATATTTTTTTTTTCCATACGCGTTCGCTTTTAATTTTAATCGATTTCATTAAAGCGCGTATACTAAAAATCAACAATCAACGTAAACGGCGCCAAAACAAAATTTAAGTTTACATCAAGAACATCATTTTATTTATTATTAGGAAAGTTAATCAATTAACTTTGTTCATTTTATATTATTGCGGATACGTTATAGTGTTGACGTTTCTCGAATAAATTGCGTGTAGGCACTCCCAGAAACCACAAAACTTTTCTACGCTTCAACCAAATACCAGTTTTGATACCCAATTTACCCAAAATTTAGTCATTATTTTCATTACATATTACACCTAAAAAACCGGTTTCAAAGAGAAAAGGGGGGGACAAGAAATGCAAGTTGAGAAAAAACTTCCTTTGTTTCATGGATGTTCTCAACTATTTGTAGGACTACCCCACTCCCTACCCATACCTGACAAAGACTAGGACCCATGGCCATTCTAAGGACTCTTTAATGTCACCTTGACTAACCTAACACTTGGTTACTACTTATACATTGTGCAAGAAACAAAGGAAATGATTCATACATTAACACTGACAAAAATCAAACAAAATTCACCGCTTTACCGCCTTCTTTATGTAAGGCAAAACAAGCACCCCTTTACCAAATCCATCCCACCCCCCCCAATACTTTCACAAATTTTCTACATCCTTACACTTACTATATTACACTATCTCTCAAGATTTTTACCTAAGGCATTTGCAAGCATTTGAAATCACCATTTCCCGTATTTCAAATTAAAAAGGAAGTTAGGGTTCTATATAAGGAAAGCTAGGGGTTTATTAGGGTTTCTGCACAAGCTTAGTTTTTGTGGTTAACAAAAAGGTTTAGCACTTATTTTCACATCATCATTCATCATAAGTCCACTTTAAACTTTTATGCTTTTCATTTTATAAGTTTTCATGGCATATTTCATTCTATGTTAGCTTAAATCACCCATTTAGGATTTTATCTTAGAAAATGAGTTTTTTCACTTGAAAATCGGAAACATATGGGTCTACTTTTATATAGGTGGTTTGTTATTAACATATATCATGTTAAAAGTTTGATGAGTAAAATATTGCATCAAGTTGTTGTTGTGTAAAAATGATTATGGATTAATTTAGGTTTCATAAACTCATAATTAGGTTTCACTTAAAAAGAAATTTAACATTAGAGTCCATGTTTTTTGTTTGTTTTTTAAAAAATATTGATTATGGACTTTTAATCATGCTTAATAGAACAACTAAAATTAAGGGTCATATGGAAGGAATTACAAATTGTACACATTGGTTATTGTATGAAATTGATATTTACAAAACTTAGTTTAAATTAGAGATTTCTTAAATAAAGGTTATGATTTAAGTCGTATCATGGCTTTGTTAACATGGGTAAACTTGGACATATGAAGGACTATTATGGACAACATGGGACTCCAATTTATATATGATATATAACCATATATGATATTATAAGACTTGTGGTTTAAAAATAACAAAGTGGTAGAGTAAAAGAAAAGGTTACAAAAAAATTTGGACTTAACAAACTCAACCTAACTTGCTGTCCAAATTTCGAATTTTAACATACCCATTTTATATTTTTATAAGATAATACAATTCACGACGATTCCGAAAAAGTAAGAAACTTGTTAAACGGATTAATAACGAAAAAGTTACGTTAAAAACGAGTTATACGTTAATACCGAAGTCGTAAGTTAAATTTTTATAAAAAACATTTTTATAAAATTTATAAACAGCAAAGTATTAATTTTTTAATAAAATAACAACATTTTTTAGGATTTCCAAAATGATATTTAGAATCGATAATTTTTCAATTATTAACGAACAGAGTTTATTGAATTTCGCGAGTTTACGACATAAAATAATATTTTATAAAACTTATTTTTTATAAAAGTTACTATTCATGACAAAAAAAAGTTATTTTTTTGTAAACCTCCTAAAATATAGAACTTCAATCCGAGAAGTCCTCGAAAGTCAATTAAAAACGGAGCTATTAACGAATTAAAAATCGACGTTTACGGGTTTTACGACAATTAAATCGATGAATAAATCATAGACCTAGGGTCTGATGTGAACAGTAATTTTTACTGTTCACCAGTAGGTCCGAAATTCGAAAATGTCAATTTATGGCTAAACTCGTCTTGATACGAAAAGATGGGCATAAGAAACGCGAGAATCGGGTTTAAAACGCGAAAGTTACGCCAGTTTTACTAAAAACGCTAATTCTAATCGTTTAACTTGGTAAACACCAATTTTTACAAAACCAGATTAGTTGTTGATTGAGGTATATAGAAATTATTTGTGGTATCAAAATTTACTATATTACTAGGGAGTTTTATTATGAGTGGCCTTTCGGATGGCGTTTTCGACGAGTTGTTGGTTTACGATTTCAAAGTGGTCCTAACTCCTCGAACGTCATGTCTTGACTCTTTAATTTATGATAGCCCGAACGATAGTACGAAATAACAAACTTATAGATTAGATTCAAGTACTTGGTATTTATACGACCTATATAGGTTAGGTTGCATTTCCGTATTTCCGTGACGATTTTCTATCGTGAATTAACTTGTTGATTCCATTCACTCAAGTTGAGTTCATAGCCCCTTTTTTTTTCTACTATTGTTTACAAAATAAATCTACGGGGTGATTAACGGTTCATTGATAATTAGGGACTTCACGGCAATAAGGATAACTCAGGCATTATATTCAGGCCGTTATCTGGATAGCCATCACTTTGAAAAAAACCACTTGTGTCCAATAGTAAAAAACAAGCAATGAAATTTCACCCGTAGATTTTGTAAACCAATTGTAGAAATAAAAAAAGGGGCTATTGGAACTCACCTTGAGTGATTGGAAATCAACCAAGTATTCTGATTAGAAAAAAATACGTCACGGAAATGACGGAATGCAACATCAATTTATAGGTCGTATAAAAATTACCCAAGTACTTGAATTCTAAATCATATAGGTTGTTTATTTTCGTATATTGTTCGGGCTATCATTAAATTAAAGACGGTTATGACATGACGTTCGAGGGAGTTAGGACACTTTAAATCGTTAAATCAACCAACTCGTCGAAAACGCCATCCGAAGAAGGCCTCATTATGAAACTCCCTAGTCAATATAGTGTTTTTCTGATTAACCAATAAATTATTCTATATAGCTCAATCACCAACTAATGGTTTGTAAAAAAATTGGTGTTTATATCAAGTTTAAAACGTTTATAATTATCGTTTTAGTTAAAAACTGGCGTAAACTTTGCGTTTTAAACCGATTCTCGCGTTTCTTATGCCCATCTGTTCGTATTTCAAGATCGAGTTATCATAAATTGACATTTCGAATTTTCGGAACTAACTGGGTTGACAGTAAAATTACTGTGTTCACCATCAGACCCTTTGTTATTTCATAGATTTAATTGTCGTTAAAACCCGTAAACGTAGTATTTTATTCGTTATTGCTCCGTTTTTTTTTTTTAATTTGATTTTCCTTTCGAGGCGTTCTCGTATTTGAATGTTCTATTTTTTAGGAGGTTTACAAAATTATTTAACTTTTGTCATGTATTGTAACTTTTTTTAAAAATAGTTTTATAAAAGTTATTATTTGTCGTTAAAACTCGCGAAATTTCATAACTCGTTTCGTTGTTATTGAAAATTTTCGATTCTTATCCATTTTGGATCTAAAAATTGTGTGTTATTTATTAAAAAATGGATTTAAATACTTGCTGTTTTATAAATTTTTTCAAATAATGTTTTTATATAAATTTTACGTTACGACGTTCGTTTATTAACGTATATAAACTGTTTTTTTTTAACGTTAAACTTTTCTTTATTAATCCGTTTTACTGTTTTTCTTACTTTTTTGGACTCGTGCGTGTATTGTATTATACTTATAAATATAACACTATGGGTCTGTTAAAATTCGAAATTTGGACAGCAAGTTAGGTTGAGTTTTTTGTTTACAGTCCATTTTAACCTTTTTCTTTATTACTTTACAACTTTTGTATTTTACCACAAAGTTCCTTATATATCATATATGTTATATATCTGATATATTTAGGAGTGCTGTGTCCATAATAGTCCTATATGTCCAAGTTACCCTTGTTCACAAATTCATTGATACACATAAAATCATACAACTTTACTTAGAAATCTCTAATTACTAGTTTTGTTTAAAATAATCATTTTCATACATAAACCAAAATGTGTACAAGGGTATTCTTTTCCATATGCCTTATTTTAGTGTTTTCTTTTCAACATGATTAAAAAAAAGTCCATTAATTCAATATTAACCCATGTTTTCTTATGTATATCTTTTAAGTTGAAAACATATTATGAAGTTATGAAAACCCTAGTTATATCCATAATCAATTTTTACACCAACAATAACTTGATTGCAATAATTTTTACCATCACTTTTAAATGTATATGTAATAACACACATATATAAAAGTAACCCATATGTTCATTTCAAGTGAAAAACCTCATTTTCAAGATAAAATTCCTAAAATGGTAGATTTATGGCTAAAATAGAAATAACCCTTATGCATGAAAACTTAGAAAATGAAACGATAAAGGTTTAAAGTGGACCTTATGATGAATGATGCTGGTTGATTAAAATTTAAGTGATTAAAACCTTGTTAAACCACAAAAAAAACTAAGCATTCACTTATAAAAAAACCCTAGCTTTCCTTAATAGAACCCTACTTTCCTTTTACTGTTTTGTCTCTTTGTGAAAATACTTGGAAATGGTTGATTCCAATTGCTTGCAAATTGCCTTAGTATTATACTATAGAATAGGGTAATAGAAAGTGTAAGGATTGTAGAAAAATATTTTATGGTTTGTTTTAAAAGGGTATGCTTGTTTGCCGTAGATATAGAAGAGGGTTTAAAGGAGGTGATTTTGTTGATTTTTGGTCAAGTGTTAATGTTATTAGAGTATCTTTCCGATTGTTACTTGCACAAATGTATAAAAGTAGTTAAACATGTTAGGTTAGTGCAAGGGGACATTAAAGAGTCTTAGGGGAATGGCCATGTCCTAAGTCTTGGTCAAGGTATGGTTAGGGATTGGGTATGTCCTCAAATAGTTGAAGAACATCCATGAAAAACCATGAAATGTGTTACCAATTGCATTTTCTTGGTTCTTTACTCCTTTGAATCCGGTTTTAGGTTTTGTATATGTATGATATATTTGACTAAATTTTTGGGTATTGGTATATAAACGTGGGTATTTGTTGAAGCGTAGGAAAAGTTTTAGTGGTTCGGAGTTTGCCTAAACGGCCAATTTATCGCGAAAAAACGTATACACTTTACGTATTCCGATTAAAATAAAAATTGAACAAAGTTACATTATTACTTGCCTAATATATAATATAATTTTGATGTCTTGATGTAAACTTAAATTTGTTGGGCCCGTTAACGTTGATTGTTGATTTTTTAGTTTACGCGATTTAAAAGTATCGATTAAAAAATTTAAAAGCGATACGCGATATGGAAAAAAAAAATATTGTTGAATTTAAATAGCATAGTAACTGGACCTGAAAATATGGAAGTTACAAAAAAATAACGTGTCGGAGGAGGGACACAGGAAAACAACAACAACGAAAAACAGAACAATTGGAAAGTTTGTACTCGGTGCATAACGAAAAAACAGAACAATTGGATGGTTTGTGTCGGTGTAGGTTACCAAGAGTACCAAGTTGTGTTGTAAGAAATTTTGATTTCAAAGTAACAAAAACAACGTTATGGAGACGTTTGTTGGTGGGAGGAATCAAGGGAAACAAACACACAAAAGGAAAAATCCTATAGCAACGTTGGGGGGTCTGGTATACCAAGGAAAAAGTAGAAAGGAATTTTGTTTTAGATTGTTGATACAAAATCATTTCGACAAACCAAAAAACAAAGGAGAACGTGGGTTATTGTTTTCAGTTCGTGTGGGAAGAAAAGGGCAATTCGACCCAAAGATACCAAAAGGGAGGACCGCCTGGTGCTTTGTTGTCGGTTGTTCGAAATGCAAGACAAACAAATTCAATAAAACAACAACGAGGGGTTGTTTGGTTTTGTGTACGACGCGGCATTGGAAACAAAGGATAGCAAGAGGTAAAGAGAAACCAAAGAAACGAGTGGGAATAAACAAACCAAACATTGGGTAAAACGATTTTACTTGCGAAAACAAAGGGAATACATTTGTGTTTAACACAACATCGAGGTCACAAGTTTATTTTCTGGATTTCTAGTTTTATTAGAATAGTGTAGAATTATCATTTTGTACTTACTAGGGAAATCCGCCCTTGAGAACTATTTATTGATCCCGTATTCATTAGGGATCCCGGAAAACTATATATTTCCCATATTTACTAGAAAATACCATACTAGGAAGTTATAATCCCCATTAGAATAGGAAAAAGTGAAGATATCAAGGGCAATTTTAAGATGGCGGTAACAATTACTGATCACATCAAAACCCGTTGACCACCTATTGCAACTTCAATGTCTAAAGTTGTAAATACAACACAAACTACACAGTTTGGGGCTATACAAATTAAGTCTACTAGGACGCACATGGTTTATGGGACGGCAATAGTAACCAAGGAGGATGCGCAAGGTAGATTGAATAAGTAAGGATTAAGGCAACGACGGCATTCTTTATATCAAAGAGTTGATGAATATGTGATTTTACAAGTAGCGGGTTGTAAGACGGCCAGGGAATTATGGGAATCGTTAAAGAAAAGACATGTTGGAGAAGAAAGAGTGCAGCAAGCACGGTTACAATCATTGATGATTGGGTTTAATACGCTTCAAATGAAGGAATTGTAGACAAGTGGATTGCCATTTTACGGCTAAACTAAACATCTATGCCACTAAGCAAAAGAAATTAGGAAAAACTTTGGGATGATTCACTTTTGTACGGAAAAAACTGTTAGATTTCCACACCGATAGGTTCATTCAGATAGGTAGCATCTAAGAAACAAACAAGTGATCTGGGGACGATTATCGCCTCTAGACGAGATCCACTTAGGGAAAACTCAAGGCATTTGAGGAAAAGATAAAGCTCCGGAAAGGAGGACAAGTGGAAAGCCAGGAGAATTTATTATTCGCACATGGCGAACACTCTAGAAAAGGAAGGCGATTTAGTAAACGCGGAGGTAGATCAAATTTTTCACAAGGAAACTGGCAAAGTAATAGAAACAAATATGACTCAAATGAGGAAAGCTCGACTCACAAAGGAAAGTCAAATAGGAATAAACGTGAGCAGGATATGAGCAAAGTACGATGTTATAATTGTGGAAAACTTGGACATTATAAGAGAAACTGCAAAGGAACATCGACACCTTAGGAACAATCAAACCTTATGTTGGAAGACGATGAACCATCACTATTAATGACTACACACGAAACTGAACACGAAGAAGTTTTGTTGAATGAAGGACAAATTCAACCCGGAAAATATGCTACAACAGATGCAAGCATATGGTATTTAGATAATGGTGCAAGTAACCATATGACGGGTACTAAAAGTCATTTTAGGGATATTGACGAAAGCATAATTGGACGCGTTCGCTTTGGAAATGGATCGTATGTGGAGATAAAGGGTAGAGGCTCTATATTGTTAGGTTGTAAGAACAATGAACAAAAGATAGTATCGGATGTATACTACATACCAAACCTCAGGAGCAACATACTAAGTCTAGGACAACTTACGGAGATAGGTTGTAAGATCATCATGGATGGAAACAAACTAACTTTGTATGACAAGAATAAGAAATTGTTGATAAAGGTTGAAAGATCGAAGAATCGACTTTATAGTATTAGACTACAAATAGAAGCACCTATATGTCTCTTAGCAAATGTAGATAACCAAGCATGGTTATGGCACGCTAGATTAGGTCATCTGAATTTTGATGACATCAACAAGATGACAAGAAAGGGTCTAGTGGAAGGGATACCAAGAATAAATCATGCAGGACAGATTTGTGATGCATGTTTATTAGGAAAACACAGTAGAACACCATTTCCAAATCAAGCTAAGTTCAGATCAAAGAACCCGTTGGACTTAGTATATGGCGACCTCTGTGGTCCTATAAGTCCAGCCACACACTCTGGAAAGAAATTCATTTTCTTGTTAGTGGACGATTGTACACGTTTCATGTGGGCCTACTTTCTGACAACAAAAGACCAGGCATTTAGCACTTTCAAGGAATTTAGACAACAGATTGAAATGGAGACGAGAATGAAATTAAGGATGCTAAGAACAGATAGAGGAGGTGAATTTACATCTAATGAATTCACCAAGTATTGTAAGGAAAATGGAATAGCATGACAGTTGACAGCACCTTACTCACCACAACAGAATGGAGTAGTGGAGAGAAAAAACAGAACAGTGTTATCAACTACGAGGAGTATGAAGAAAGCGATGAAGTTACCTTTAACATTTTGGGCGGAAGCAGTTAAACACGCCCTTTACATACTAAACAGGGTACCTACAAGAGCCCTGGTAGATAAAACTCCATATGAAGCACTCTACAACAGAAAACCAAATCTAGAAAACCTAAGGATATTCGGATGCACAGCTTATGCCAAGATAACAATACCTCATTTGAAGAAGCTGGATGATAGAAGCATACCAATGATTTACTTAGGAGTAGAGGAAGGATCAAAAGCATGTAGGTTATATGATCCAAAAGGAAAGAGGAAACATGTTAGCAGGGATGTAAGGTTTATGGAAACAAAACCGTGGGATTGGGATAACAACAGAGAGGAAACAAGTACACAAGACTCTTTTTGGGCAAGTTTTATGGTAGAAGGAGTCGACAATGGAAACACTACACAAGTCAACTCAGAAAACAATGACAATACCTATCAGGAATAGGAACCAATTACTGCTCTAGACTCTCCAATCACCCCACCAACATACACTTACAACCCAGACTCGGAAGAGGTAGAAGATGCTACTAGTAGTTCTACAAAGAGATTAGGAAATGGATTTAATGATACACCAGTACGAGGTTTCAAAGATTTAACCAAAATATATGAGAATGCACGTGAAGTTGAAACCGAAAATCTGTTATTTACGGAAGAAAAACCATGTAACTACAAGGAGGCATCAACAGATAAGAAATGGATTGAGGCCATGGAGATTGAACTGGATTCAATCAACAAGAACAAGAGGGATGCGAAAGGAAATATCATCAAATATAAAGCACGGTTAGTAGCAAAAGGATATGTACAAGAACAAGGAATAGACTTCGATGAAGGGATGCAAAAGGAAAAATCATCAAATACACAGGCAAGATTATAGCAAAAGGATATGTACAAGAACAAGGCATAGACTTCGATGAAAGTATTGCACCAGTTTGCTAGGAATAGAGACAGTTCGTAATATAGCCTTAGCAGCTTATCAATGATTGGCAAGATACACACCACCTGATGTAAAATCAGCATTTATACACACGAGAATTGAAGGAAGAAGTCTATGTTACACACAGCCTGAAGGATTGTTCACTAAGGATTCAGGAAAGTCCTATAAGCTTACTAAAGCTTTATATGGCTTCAGGACAACACCAAGAGCTTGGAATGTAACAGCTTGATCAAACCTTAAAATTTATTAAATTTAAGAAAATGTAATCTCGAACAAGCATCTACACAAGAGAGAAGCAAGACTTTCTACACTTATAGTTGAGTGTATGTAGATGCTTTGATAATCACGGCACTCCAAGAAAGAAATAGACGTATTTAAATCCCAGATGAAGGATAGAATTTGAAAAGAGCGACTTAGGCTTAATTGCTTATTACCTTGGGATTGAAGTTTACACATACAGTAGAAGATAACAATCAAGCAAACAGGATAATAATAACAAGATCTTGAAAGAACAAGTATGCACGGACATAATGATACAAAGATCCAATGGATCCCGGCATTAAGTTGGTCAGGCGAAGATGGAAACTCATTGAACGCAACTTACTACCCGCAATTTAATTGGAAGTCTCAGGTACTTAACCACATACAAGACCAGATCTTAGTTAATTCAATCGGACTACTATACTCAGCAATTCATGCAAGACCCGAAGGACATCACCTAAGGCGTAAAGCAGTAATCCATATATCAAAGGAACCAATAGGAGTCATGCATAAATACCAAGACAGAAGGCGGGCTGCAAGATGACCGGTTTACAGCGACAGTATTATGGAATCAACACTGATAAAGGAAAAGGAACTACTGTAATATTATTCTGATTTGAGAGTCACCAATTACCTGGTGTACTCAGAACAACCAACAGTGGCCTATCATCATGTGAATCAGAATTTATTGGCACTACTGGAGCAGCGTGTCGAAGCTTTATGGTTAAAAACGACTACTTAATGAAAATTAACTGGATGGGAAGTAGAAAAAAGGAGAAACTCTGAAGGTCGACAGACCGGGGTTTCAGCAATAGAACTCGTACAGAACCCAGTTTTCATGGAAGACGCAATCACATCGAATAAATACGCAATCTATTTTTATGTAGTGAATGCGTAGAGAATGGCAACATCCAATGTGGAAACACGTCAGCGGAGACTACAAAGAGCAGATATTCTAAACGCAGGCTCTACCAAGATTGAAGTTCTTGACTAGTGCGACACCTGCTCGGAAGTTTCAAGATTTAGGACGAAGCAACGATAAAGATTAAGTAGGAGAATGTGAACCCCGAAAAAAATCAACTTTTCTTGTGCTACATATGTAATATTATATAATCGAAGTACCAAACTTCGTTAGTTAGAAACCTTATAACCTGAAAAGTTAGTTACAGGTTAGTTATTTTCTGTTGGAACAAAATACAGACACAATGGTTCATTCATACCGAATGGAACCTTATATATGTAGAAAATTCTGTAAACATTCAGATGGTTAGACAATATACTTATTCATTTATATACTTTGCAATCTCAACATATACAACGATCCAGTATTAGTGGGACAACACCAACTACCCTTTTTGTCATTGCTTGAGTTTCATTTGGATTAAATATCCTTGCCATACCAAAATCAGAAATTTTTGGATTCATACTCTCATCTAAAAGGATGTTACTAGCTTTTAGATCTCTATGAATCACTCTCATTCTTGAGTACTTATGCAGGTACAGCAACCCCTGGGCAATTCCTTCAATGATGTTAAATCGTGCAGCCCAATCTAGCTCTCTTTTTCTGTTTTCATCTACAACACAATCATAGAGTCTAAGCTTGATGCTCTGATTTACAAAATGTGCTTACCAAGTAACCCCAAAAATAAAAGCCTGATGCTCTGATTTACAAAATGTTCTTACCAAAAAGAAAGAAATCTAAGCTTTTATTAGGCATATACTCATAAATCAACATCTTTTCGACCCCATCAATGCAACAACCAAGAAGTCTAACAAGACATCTATGTTGGAGCTTGGCTATGAGTATTAGTTCGTTCTTGAATTCTACAAGCCCTTGCCCTGATGTTCTTGAAAGCCTTTTAATTGCAACTTCTTGTCCATTGCTTAGCTTTCCCTGTTTGTGAACTCTCTTTTATAAGATTAGATTTATAATGCTAGAACTAAACTATTCTACCATATGAGTTAAGATGAAAAAATTACCACCTTATAAACAGGTCCAAAACCACCCTGTCCGAGCTTATTTTCAACCGAAAAATCATTTGTAGCAGCCATGATAGAGGCAATGCTAAATACTAACAAATCATCTCCTTCACCACCATTACTTTCAAGCTGATGCACATCTTTGAAGCTTTCTGAAGCTGTTAACTCTAGGAAATATTCGTCTCTCTTCCTTCTCTCTTCTTCAAAAATCAGCAACATTGACTTAACAAAGAAGCGATTTTAACCTAGAAAAACAACATTAAGAAATTAATGTAAATTACAAACCTTCTTGTCTGTAGTTTCTCTTCTTCCGGCACCATAATAGTCCCAAGCAGTGGATAACAAGAGGAATGGAAGTACCGATGAGTATCCATATTAGTTTCAAGTCATTCTTGTGTTTCTTTCCTGCACAATTATTGGTTTAGATGCGAAAATGCTGAATTAGTATCAAATACCCTTGAAACCTAACAGTCTTACCTTTACTTGGATTAATCTGATTCTGTGTTTGATTCTTTATCTGATTCGGTGAACTGATCACGTAAATCCACGTCGAGTTCTCATGCGGATTAGGTGAAAATCTTTTCATTCCATTCCAAAAAACACAGCCAGCTCCATTGTCGTTATGGCTAGTAAACCCTACACAGCTGCAACTATTCCAGCACTTGAAAAAACAATCACTAAAGCCTAGGCTCACGTTACTATCAATAACACTTTTCGTGACATCAGCAACAAATTCTCCATTCTGTCTACTGAAATTATCATTCTCCGTCCTGCACTCAGGCAAACCTGTCCCTTTCATACAACCCATGTGAGTTTCGATCCCATAACAAAACTCCGGGGTCAAAAAATTAGAATTATAACCAACTTTAATTCTCCCGTCAGATGTCAAAACCCATGGGGTTCCCAATGGATCACCCTCCAGATGGACATATTTTTTATCTAATTCGTAGCTGATGTATCGTTGTTTGTTGCTGTATGTAGAATTGATTTTGTAAGCTTCCAATTGACGCATATACTCAAATGTTTGATTGTTTAAATTTCCACTTGTCCAATATGGTTGGCCTCTTCGGCGAATCACTAATCTCTGAGATGCTTCTTCAGGAGCTTCCCAACTCATCGTAAAAGCTCCCGAGTCAGGGTTTTCATTGCTCATCCAGGAAGTAAGGTTCCAACTCTGCCCTGTTGTAAAGTCATGCCCAAGCTTCATACCCGGCATAAGTACAGAATATGGGTAATCGAAACTTTGCCACAAAACCCTCTTGTCCATTTCGTCAATTAGTCGGAAATTACCGTTATCTTCGAGGGTTGCAGCAACGTTTGGGTTTTGACCAACGTGAATATCAGTAATATTCCTGATTATTTTCCCTCCAGAAGTGATAATCAAGTTTCCGGTGTTGGGGTCTAAAGAGAGACATTGGTCGAAGGAGGAGGATATGACTATGTTATTTGGGTTTGTGACCCATAAATGCCACTAGCCATATCCGTCCCAGTATCGAATACTCACTTTCCCACCAGTATAATCGAAGAAACCTAAGGTGACATTTGAGTTCATGGAAACAAGCATGTCATAGTTTCTGAGTTGGCCACCTAGTTTGATCGATGAGAATATGTCAGCTCGGGGACAAAATCTGACAGTGTAATGGCTTTTGGGCATCGCGAATAATTTTTTTTTCCGTGTGATGTCGGGTTCCTGTCCATAATCTAAATATTTGCAACAGTAGTCTTTTGTGGGATAGACCTGGCAAGCACTCTTACACCCTCCAACTTTAGGTCCTCAGGGCACTGTCTAATCAAGTCGGTGGCACAACCTGTCACTGGGCAAGAATTCTCTGCACCTTTCCCCTCAATGGTCATCAGTAAGTTGAAGCCATTTAAGAGGCTGACATCGTAACCGACAACTCCGGTCATCATATAAAGCTCTGCAAGAGTAACAGGTTGTGTGAAACTTCTTCCTTTGCATTCCACTTCACCTGTGCCACAGTCACCAGTGGCACATGACCAACTGCCAGACTTATTAAAGCAACAGATTTGACCTGACCAGTTGTTCCCTGGAGCTTGAAATGAGCGGGACGTACTGACATCAAGGTTGCCTGAGATTCCAGGCCAAACTGTGAAGCCACAATCATTGACAATAGTAATACTAGACCCTGAAGCTCCTGTTAATATGGAACTAGATTAATGACATTACCAACCTCAAAATCTATAGAATATGAAAAACTTATTTACCATTGCAAAATAAGAAGAAAAAAAGAAAGCTGACGGAGACTGTGATAAGGAACACAAATCCATTTCTATTATCTTGTAAAATACAAACATTATTGAGACATAATATTAGTTTACAAACTACACTGTATTCATTGATTCTTTTTATAATTAAAACTAACAAGTGATTTTCAAATTTAAGACTTTAACCATATTAAGAAAAACATTACGATACAGAAGAGTTTGTTTACCATTGCAAGTGAAGAAGAAGAAGAAGAAGAAAAGCAAGCCGGGAATATGAGCAACCATTGATGGAAATAATGATGTCCAAGAAGAATACATTTCTAAAGTATTTCCTTTCTACACTTACGTACGAATCATGCATTGGTTGTTACACTACATTTCTAAAGTATTTCCTTTAAACGGACTATTTACTCGCGCTCCGTTGCAAACGTGTAGTTTTACTTGAAAAAATTTACATCATTCTAATATCTCATCTAAATCGGCTTAACTTTTACTTATAAAATATATATTTAATATATACAGATAATATTTTATTATTTATCAAATACATTAAAATTTACTTTTAAAAAATCAAATCAAATTTTTTGCTAATCTAAGTTATAAACAAATGGTAAACTGGTTAACTACAAATTTAACAAAGTAAAAAGAATATATGTAAAACTAAAATTCATGAAAAACAAAACTATTAAATTTTGTAATTAAGGACGATTTTCATAAAGGAGGCAAGTATTATGCAAGTTTTCACTTACGGACGGTTTCATGTTAAGTGACTGATAGGAACTATTTATGTAACTTTTCGTTACACCAATACTCCTTGTATTTAACTCGGGACTTTTATGTAATCGCAAGTAACAACATGGATATTTTTTGTAATTTTCGAGGACTGTTGATGCAAGTCAATTAAACCTAAGGACTCTTTAATAATATAACAAGTTAATCACTAAACCGTTAAACTATATATTTC
Organism: Tanacetum coccineum; assembly: GCA_026074375.1. Taxonomy (NCBI): domain Eukaryota; kingdom Viridiplantae; phylum Streptophyta; class Magnoliopsida; order Asterales; family Asteraceae; genus Tanacetum; species Tanacetum coccineum. Next base: position 21,482 of record BQNB010100840.1, read on the forward strand.
TACTCCTCTCAATTGATTAATATAGCAAACTAACCCCTAAAACAATTAAACTTTATATTTCTACTCTAATTAAATCATTTTTCTTATTATTTTACCAAAAAATATTGTTTTTATAACTTTATTACATAAGTACAAATTTTATGCTTTTGCATATGTTGCAACGCACGGACAAATATATCTCGTTGAGTATAAACCACAAGTCTTTAAAGACTTTTCAACTTTTAGACATTGGACTTGAAAGCTTTTAGGAAGACTCTAAGCAAAAAGCTTGGTAAACAACAAATCTTTTCAATGGAAACTTCAAGTCTTTCGTGCATACTAAATTGTTAGTTTTAGTTGCTATATAAGCTTTTCTAAAAGCTCTTTGAATCGAAGAATGTATTTTACAATATTTTTTTTATAATTGAATATGCATTAAAATTTGATTTGGCAAAAGCATCAAGTCTTTTTTTTGTTAAAAGGTTTCACCAGTAAATATATTACTTCAAAAAATGATTCAGTACAACGGATGTAAGTGAATCTCACACCTAAGCCCGTTACATAAGCAAAAAACAAACATAACAAGCACAACTACTCCAAAGGAGGACACTACTATAACTAGATTACAATTGACTCAACTATCAAACATAATCTATTTCTTCTTCCGACCACGGACCGTGATATCTAAATTATCACAAATAGCCTGAAGACATATCATGACTTTCATACAAATCTTCATCATAAGGGTCGTAGTCAGCATCCCGATATGTTTCATTCCATTGTTCCAACAGGCTATTATCAACATAACCTCTATCATTTCCACCTTTAGAACTTGTTGGAGCCAATAAATTTGTGGTTTCATCAAACACCACCTCCACTTCACTTTCATTATCCACATTACTCGTATGAACCAGCGGGTTTTCATCATCATCAACAAACATAAGTTTACCATCGATTATTTGGCGTTCTAGTTTATCTATCTTATCAATAATAGGATTATTACTAGAACTACCATGCACCACATTTAGGGACCCCATCTCAGCCGACTTGTAAATCCCTCCATTCGTACCCAAGTAATCATCATATTTTATTGAATTAAGTGCGTCAAATGGATTTGAGTTACTTACCACTTGTCTGGCCAAATCACCTTGCTTCTTTTTTCCACCAGTGCTCTATTCTTATTAGAAACAGGTGTGTACACTTTTTAGTAGATTTAAAATGGACCAACCGGAACACCTCTAGTAGCTTGTCTAGTATTGTTCAAGTTCTTCACCGCATCCGATGCAATTTTCTTAGGACACTCATTCAAACAGTGTCCAAAAATCTTGCATCTCGAACACCTTGGAGGTCGCCACTCATACTCGACACGAATCATACACATATAAAACCCCTCACCAACAAGTTTAGGCATGTCCACCACTATATTATCTTTCAACTTCACATCGGCGCGCAACTCAATCATTGCTCTAGCATAACTTGACCTACCTCATAATTGCATGCACATGTCAGTAGTATACGAGTCAAGCATCAAGGGAGTACCAAATTTAGTGGCTATGGCACTCAATCCATCCTCGCTAAACGTCGTCATAGGGACACCATGTAGTTTAACCCAAACATGAATATTACCATCATCTTCTTTTAATAAGTTCACATCCAGATCCCACTTTTTCAGGATAAGAGGATTGTTACGAATAAACCCAGGACCATTCTCAAGCATTGCATTCAAACCATCCTTAGAACTAAACTGGAAGAAAAATAACCCGTTAGACGAGTTAAGCATTGATTTAACCAGTCCATATTTACTCCAAGTGTTCCTAACATACTTAGCAACAACATGGTAAAAACATCAAGTCTTTTATGACTTGTACATTGTGAAATATCATTTAATAAAGCATTTGAAATAGAGCTTAGTATAAAGAACATGGGAGGGATCAAATAGAAAATGTCTTTGTTGCGAGAAAATTATTTAATAAAGCATTTGAAATAGATTTGCTAGTATAAAGAACATGGGAGGGATCAAATAGAAAATGTCTTTGTTGCGAGAAAATTATTTAATAAAGCATTTGAAATAGATTTTAGTATAAATAATATGGGAGAGATCAAATAGAAAATGAATCACACAAGTGTGTATATGGTAGATTCATTAAAGGAAATGGAATTATAATATACTTATATGTAGCTGATATGTTAATCTTTAGAACTGTCCTAGAGCAAGTGCAAATGACAAAAAAACTTATGTCGGAAAACTCCGATATGAAAGATTTAGGAGAAGATGTTGTCATTTTAGGCATCAACATTCTTCGAAAGGAAAAAGACTAACATTAACACAATCTTATTATATTGAAAAGAACGTAAAGTGCTATTTGACCGCTTTCATTTGAAGTTGGTTCCAAATTAACTTACAATACTGGTAGAATCTTAGCCCAAAACAAATGTTAAGTTTATTGGTAGTCTCATGTATCTCATGACATGTACTAGACCTGATATCGCTTATGTCGTAGGAAGATTAAGTAGGTATACTAGTAATCCTGGTAACAAATATTAGGATGGTATAAATCGAGTATTTAAACAATTATAGAAAACCGTGGATTATGGTTTGGAACACAAAGGATATCCATCAGTATTAGAAGGTTACACTAATGCAGGTTGGATAACTGATCAAGAAGACTACACATCCACACGTGATTGGATATTCACTCTAGCAGGGTGCGATGTCTTGGGGATCAAAGAAACAGAGCTGTTTAACATACTCTACTATAGCAATAGTGTGAAAAATAGAAAGGAGGGTTGAATAGTTTATAGGTTCTTTTTCTTTTTAAAAGTTTGGCTTCAAAATGTTTAGATTCGAGTTGTATGTTTAATCAACCAACAATATGAACAAACAATTACTATCTAAACTATGCCTAAATAACAATAGCAATAATAAGTAAAGAGATAAGGAAAGGAACAATCAAACCAAGACGCTAAAATTTTATAGTGGTTCGGCTACGAAGCTCCTCTTCGCCCTACTTCACTCCCCGAGTATCCTACTCGATATTTCACTATGTCAACAAGTTCTTTTTAGGCAGAGAAAACCGTTTACACGTCGCTTACGTTATTTTTCAACACTAAGCTAAATGTCGAGTCCTAATCTTAGCTAGAACCAATCTAC
>BQNB010100841.1:0-24611 GCA_026074375.1 Tanacetum coccineum
TGATGTAAACATTTAATTGTTTGATACCCGTTTACATTGAACGATAATTTTTAGCTTACGCGATTTAACTTAACGATTACAATTAAAAGCAAACACGTACCATACTAAAAATACATAGTGAATTTATTGACGACATCAATGACCCTAAAACACGAGGTGTTATAGCGTTCCCACATAAATTATGGTCCTCTTTTAGTGTTCCATCTTACTTTGATTATAGGAATACAACTTTGTCTTAGTTGCTTGATTTCTCGATCCATAATCTCCACTGGTTCTTCCACAAAGTTGAGTTTGTCATCAAGCCGAAGCTCTTTCATTGGAATGACAAGGGATTCGTCAGATAAGCATTTCTTTAGATTAGAGACGTGGAAAGTATTGTGGACATTTCTGAGTTCTTCAGGAAGTTTAAGTTTATATGCCACTGGACTGACTCTTTTAAAAATCTTAAATGGTCTAATGTACCGAGGATTAAGCTTTCCTCGTTTTCCAAAATAAATGACATCTTTTCGAGGTGATACTTTTAACATAACACGATCTTTAACTTGAAATTCTAAAGGTCTTCATCTTACATTGGCGTAACTTCTTTGCCGATCTCTTGCAGCTTGCAAGCGTTGTCAAATTTGCACTATCTTTTCAGTGGTTTCATGAATTATTTCTGGTCCCGTGAGTTGAACATCTCCAACTTTGGTCCAGCAAACAGGTGATCTGCACTTTCGACCATAAAGTGCCTTAAATGGTGCTGCCTTAATACTGGCATGGTAACTATTATTGTAAGAAAAAGGAAAAATACAAAAATATGTGTGAGAATAAGTGTGAATATTTAAAAATGGTAAAAACGGGGCTTTTCAAAGCTATTGATTCTTTAATTCCCCTTGATGAACACTTAGCTACTTTTCGAGGTAATTAGTCGAGGGGGATTGAGATTCTTGGTTTTCTTAAGTGTTTACTTATGGCATTGCGTGAGGACACGACAATATCTTAGTATGGGGGATTTTGGTATGTGCTTAATTACACATACCATTTTCTATTAAAACCGGACTTAAATGACCAAAAACGTACCAAAAATACATTGTATTTATATGTTTTGCATTTGTATTGTGCAGGTAACGGATATCTAAGAAAAGGACAAAAACGAAGCCAAAACGACAAAACCGAGCACGAGAATGAAAAAAGCGTGAAAGAAAAGTCAAATCAAAGCCAAACGTCAAAAAAGTCAAAGTCAACCCCGACAAAGTCAAAATCAAAGGCGGAGCCGATTTCGAAGAAATGTTAAATGGGCCAACCCGTACCCATCTAATGGGTCGGGTCAGCCCATTTAAACATGTTGAATACTTAATAAGCCTTAAAGACTTATAAAAAGCCCAAGTTCCTTTTTTCTATAACTCGGCCCAAGTCCAAAAGCCCTAACCCCCTTATAACAGCCGTTAACCCATTAACCCACATCACCCTTTACGCCGCTAGTCCTTTAAGGACTAACAATGCAAGCAAACACCAAACTCAGGGACTGATTTTGCCAAAGTTCAAACAATTTTCACTACCCGCCAAATGATCCAGGTACTGTTCCCCCATCGTCTCCACCTTGTCGACCCATACCTAAACATCACCCTCCCCCTCTACCCCACTCCACAAATGGCCAAATGCCACCTTGGCAATCCCATAATCCCCCATTCGTCAAGGGTAAATGACAAAAGATCAAGGTTTGAGATCATAGGACTTGGGCACCACTCAAATTCAATGGCCAAGATGAATGACTTGAAGCGCTCACATAACAAGCACACCCTCAGTCCCTCTCACAAAGAAAGCACACATCCTAGAACCTTCTTAGCTTTTATATAAATAGGTCTCATTGTAAGCCTTTGGGCACTTAGTTTTTTATCTAGTTATTTTTTTAGCTTAGTTTACTTAATGTTTTTTTAAATTCCAAGCTTTGTAAACGTTTTAAGATTAATGAAAAAGTTTTGAGGTATTGTTTTAAGATTTTGTGTTGATCACTTTACATAACCTGTTAAGCTTTTTTTTAAGCTATGATGCAGCTTATTGATCTAACCTAAGAGCTTCACTAAGCTTTTAGTTTCTTAATCTTTGCCTTTGTTACTGTTTTAAAGCTTTTAAATACTGTATTATTCATAAAATCCTAAAAATACCAAAAAAAGAATGCTCAAATGGATGATAAGCCAAACCTGGACGGGCTTATGGACACTACTAGCTTGTCTTTTGACAAGCTAGAGCTTGTAGATTAGCTTATTTATAAGCTTTTTGCCCTGTTTGAGCAAGGGCCTTTGTAAGTTTCCATTTTCAAAATTTTAGCTTATTTACTGTTTAGCTTATTAGACTGCTTATCTCTGCTTATTCTTTGCTTATTTATGCTTTTATATGATGTTTGATGCTTATTATGCTTATCTTGTAGTTTAGAAATCATTTGTTTAAGTTTTCTTAGAATCTGTCTCATATTAGCTTATAAAAGTGCATAATCTATTCCAGCTTATTTGAGTGCTTAACTGTTGTTAAAATTTGCTCATTGGGTTGGTTATAAGTTATTTATAATCTGGTCTTAAGGGTTTGTTCATAAAAAATCAAGTTATCAAGTTAAAATTGGTAAAAATATGTTTAAAGGGGTGTTTGGTTTAACTGTTTTCATGGGTGAAAATGGGTCAAAAATGAGTTTTGACACTTGAGTCATTTTAGTTTAACTTAAATTGATCCTAAAATCCAGTAGTTAGTAGTTTTTAAGTGTTAAGTTTCAAAATCTTAGTCTATATAACTTGTCATTTGAATCTGTTGATTTAAAGTTGTTCACATTAGCTTATAGGATTAGATCTTCAAAAACGGCATTCTAAGTATGTTTTTATGTGTTAAAACAAGCTAGAAACAAAGTCCATAGGTCCGCATTTGTTGTTTTTATCTTTGTCCAAATCTGTCAAAAGTTACCAAGTGTTGAAAATTTTGAGAAGTTACTTTTTCATTTGCTTACTGTGGCTTATTGTGAATTTGAAAATTGTTTTTGAATGTTGATATAAGTTATTTGAGGTCCAAATTTAATCTGTGTGTGAGTTTAAAAGTCATAAGGTTCTGGTTGTTAGCTTATTTTTAAGCTCAAAAGTGTGGTTTTATAAAGATTGCAAAAAAAAATCTAAGTGTTATGTCTGTGTGAAACACCTTTTTCATTAAGCTTTTTAAAGGCTTATTTGAATTTCAAACTCTTTTCTGATTGTTAATTTAAGTAGCTTTTTGGATAAGCTTGAAGGGCTTATAAATTGCTAAGCCATGAGGATCTGTTTTGTAGCTTAAAATTAAGCTCAAAAAGTCCCCTTTTGGCTGTTTGGTTAACAAGGTTTTGGCCTTAGAGCTTATTTTCTTATCTGAGCTTTTAAGCTGTTGCATTTGCTTAATTTAGGTTTAGTATTGCTTATTAGGTTAGTTTAAGTCGCTTTTAGCTTATTTTACTTAGGGTAAAGCTTATTTGAGCTTATTTGCACTTTTAACTTAAATTTTTTTAAGTTTTAAAGCTTTTTAAGTATTCTGTCATTTTTAGCTCAATCCTAAGCTTAAATTCTATAGCTCTATGTTTTGTTTGATCATTCGCTTATTAAGTAATAGCTTCTATTTAGTTGTTGTTAGCTTATATGCCCTTCATTAGCTTATTTAGTTTAGAAAAAGCCAAAATAGTTAGCATTTAGTCTTTTAGTCATATAAGCTTCCTGTCAACTTTGAAAGCTTATTTTTGTGCTTATTTGTATGCTATAAAAAAGTGTTTTATTGAAAGGTGCGCTTCAAGTTTTTAGCTCAACTAAAAAGTTTTAAAAAAGCAAGAAAACAAAATATTTGAGGAGTTGGGGGAAGCCCCAGGAGTGAGATCAAGACCCAAACCCGGACCTCAACCCCACCACCAAACGATTTTAACAACCATCACCCCTCTACCACTAGCGCCCTTGGGACTTTTCCGTCAGACTTTGCACAATCTATATACTTAAACACATTTTCACCCCTTTTTCTCATAAGCACTTCGAAGCTTATTCTGGGCTTTTTAGAGCTTTTTGTTTAAGCTGTATGGTTCCTCTTATTTTTCCTGCCTTCCTTATAAGATTTAGGACTTTTGTAGAATTTTTTAGATTTTTCTAAAGTCATTTGTTATTTTTCTTTAATTTTCGTAATTTAAAATTTTGAAAAGTCATTTGAAAATAGTTAAATTAATCAGAAAAATACAAAAAATAGTTTTAGTTTTAGAATTACTATTTTAAGGTTTACAAACTTTAAAAACTTTTTTTTAGACGATTTTATAGATTTTAAATTTCATTTTTAGCTTTTTAATTTTAGTTTAGAAATTAGTTTTTAATTATAAAAAGTAGTGAAAAATATTTTTCTCTAATATTTAATGATATTTTAACTTTCAAAAGTGAGAAATTCATTTTTTTAGATTTTTAGTATTAATTTTGTCTATTTCTAGAATTTTAAATAGAGATAACATAGGTTTTTTAATTTCATAAAAATTATTAAATAGTCAAAAAAATATAATTCTTTTTTAGAAAATTTTCTTTTGTCATTTTAGAGGTTTAGAAACTAATTTTGCATTTTTAGGGTTTAATTATGACTTAGTTGATAATTAGACGTGTTTTTAGGATCCCAGGTTTTCGTTTTTAGTTTAAAAGTGTGTTGCTTTAATTGTTTTTTAGTTTAGAATGAATTAATTTTCCTGTAGATTTAGAAAACCAATCAAAATCTTTGTTCCATTCAAGCATCAATTATCAAACCGTCTTTCGACTTTCCATTGCATTCCTCGTTGGGGATAATGACCCGGGAATCGCGTACTTCCCGGTTTTCTACATTGAGATTTTTGATAATTATCCTTGTTATATATTTATAATTATTTATATTTATATATATCTAAAGGGATAGTTTCAAAATTATCAATTTTTGGCGCCGTTGCCGGGAAGGATTGTATACGATTGTCGTTGCGTTTGACAATTAGTGCTTTGAAGATCCTTTCGTGTGAAGTTATTATGCTTATTTTATCATAAAAAAATACAAAAATATTTTTCTTTTATTAGTATATATATAAGATAAAAAAAATTAAAAAAATTAAAAAATTGTCCTAAAAAGAAAAAAAATATATCATCAAAATAATGTTCTCAATTGGAACATTATCATAATAAGTTCCCGAAGAAAAGATCAAAAACTTACCTTTTGTGTCACTTGCGAGGTACAGTTCACCTTTGAAAGTTAAACAAACTATAAGAGGGTTATAAGGAGGGTCTTTCCAACGAACTACGACCCTAAAGGAGAAGGTTTTTAATAGCTTCGCGCTTTCATACTCCTCTGCTCCTTTGTGCATTTTTCTTTTTAAAGAGCTACCATGAAGCTTGTTGATTATTAGGTTTAAGTGTCTTATCTCATTGTCCGTTATAAATTGTGAATTCATTGTTGAAAAAACCAAAAAAAAAAAATTAGTATAAATTTTCTTTTTATATTTTAGTGCAAGCGCACTCGTTCTCAATCCCGTAAATTTTAATCGTACGAACAACAACACAAAGAAGTCCACCGACTTTTGTTGAACCATTTGATCTTGGTGAACCAATTGATAATCAAGCTCCTCCCGTAGTTACGATGGCCGATAATCGTACTATGGTGCAATTGCTCGAAGCACCCACTAAGGGTTACAAGGATCCATCGTTGTTCTCGAGATCATCGCGGACAACTTTGAGCTTTAGCATGGTTTGCTTACTCTTGCGTCAAAAAAAACCAATTTTGGACATGACAAAGAAACCTACATGCTCACATTCGATATTTCAACAAGAACACTTCTACGATGAAGTTTCCTGCAACGTCCTGGAGTACGTCGTTAAGCTTATGCATTTCCTCATTTTCCTCGAGGGCCCCGACTGGATTTGGCTTGAAAAGAACCCCCTCCGATCGATTTCTTAACATGGGACGATCTTGTTTTCGAAATTAATCAACAAATTCTTCCCTCCTTCTAAAACAACAAACCTTCGAAATGAAATAACGAGATTTCAACAACGATTTGATGAAACTTTTTACGAGGCATGGGACCGATTCAACGATCTTCTTCGGGCATGTCCACATCATGGATTTTTGGAATTACATCAACTCGATACTTTCTACAATGCTTTGAACTCTAATGATCAAGATTCGTTAAATTCCGCCGCAGGTGGTAATTTTTTGGATAAAATGACTCAAGATTTCCTAAGAATCATTGAGAGAAAATCCAAAGTTCATAATTCACGAAACAAACCGGTTGTTGCCAAAGTGAGTACGAGCAATTCTACCCTCGATATTTCTCCCGATGTTGCCGAACTTAAAGATATGGTGAAAGCTTTGCTTCTCGATAAGAAAAACCAATCCTAAGCTCCCGCTACTGTAAAAGAGGTCGAGGAAAATTGTGTAACTTGCGATGGTGCTCATTCTTACCGAAATTTTCCCGCCATCGATGGCAATGTTTATCATGACAATATTCAAGAATACGTCTCTCAAGCCGCCATGGCTAATTTCAACCAAGGAAATACCAGTTACCAACCTCCAATGGTCGCGAATCAAATTCGACCTCCTGGTTTTCCTCCCGTACAACAAAAGCAAGGAAATAATTAAAACCGGGAGAATAATTACAGCCAAGGACAAATTTATCGACCCCCGATTAATCAACCTCCGGCTTACCAAGCTCCGGCTCCTCAAACACAAGGTGTATCAAAAGAGGATTTTCAAAACTACATCAAAGCTAATGATGCGGTTATGAGAAATATGCAAAACCAAACCTAAAACATGTAATATCAAATGACCAATTTAACGGACTTGCTTACCAAGTTCATGAATACCAATACCGCCTTTACTTCGGGCTCGGGTTCTCTTCCTAGAAACACCGTTGCTAACCCAAAAAGTGGACTGTGAAAATGCAATCACTACACGAAAGTGGCATTTCTTACATGGAACGTACCAAGTTCGCACCTCCGCCTTCTCTCTTCCTAGGTGTTGGAAGCATGAAACCGAGGTTACAAAGGACACGGGTGCACTCCTACAAATAACTGGAAGTACCGAAGAACGAACCAACCTCCGGTTGTCCAAGTTTCAAAACTATGTATCCAAATACTGACGCCCGTTGTTTTGCTCCCGTTAGTGCCTCGAAGCCTAACCCGAACCTCAATTCTTCATAATCCGTCTAGACTTAATGACCAAAAGATCCGCCAAAAAGCTAACAATCAAATTGAGAAATTTTACCAAATCTTTCAAGATTTGCATTTCGACATTAGCTTCGCAGATGCTTTAATTCTCATGCCTAAATTTGCTTCAACACTTACGAGTTTAATTAGTAACAAAGAAAAACTGTTTGAATTGGCAAGAACTCCGTTGAATGAGCATTGCTCAACGGTTCTCCTCAAAAAGTTACCCAAAAAACTTAGAGAACCCGACAAATTTCTCATACCGTGTGATTTTCCCGGAATGGATGATGCATTTAGCCTGACGATCAGGGCGCTACATTAATATCATGCGATATACGTGTGGAAAAAACATATCTCTTCAAAAACTTAATCTCTACTTGGATGACTCTCGAACTTGCGGACCGGTCAATTTCTCGTCCGATCGGTATCGCCGAAGATGTCTACGTAAAAGTGGGGGAGTTCCAATTCCCGGCCGACTTTGTAGTCGTAGACTTTAATGCCGATCCCCAAGTTCCTCTAATTCTCAGGAGATCCTTCTTAAAGACCGGACGTGCCTTGATTGATGTTTACAAAGTAGAATTAACTCTTCGTGTTGGAAAAGAAGCCGTAACATTCAATCTTGATCAAACTTCGAGATACTCCTCTCTTAATTCATTGATGAATATTAGGTAACCGAATCGAGTCAAGTTGATATAGGCTTGTTGAGGTATTATATCTCAGAGTTCTCGTTTCTTGATGTGATACGCGAGTGTGCATCCAACTCTTAATATGACCGATCATATTCTACTTCTTCTCCCGACCCCACTCCCTTCGTGGATAGTGATTCTCTTACTCCGAGGAAGTCGACGCTTTCCTCGTTATTGAAGATGATCCAACTTCATCGGAAGTTGATCACTCTTATTACGACCTCAAGGGGGACATTCTTCTTCTTGAAGCATTTCTCAATGATGATCCATCATTAACCCCTCCTACTCAAGGAATGTATTTGCCTGAAATTCAAAAAGAACTTTAAAAGTTTGTGAAGCTAAAAATGATAAATCTTCAATTGATGAACCTCCCGAGGTCGAACTCAAGGACTTACCTCCTCATCTTGAGTACGCATTTTTGGAGGGTGACGACAAGTCGCCCGTCATAATTGCTAATGGTTTTGAAGTCACACAAGCGAGCCATCGCATGGAAACTAATCCTGGCATTAGGGATTAAACCCGGAATTTTATACTCACAAGATTCTTATGGAAGAGGACTACAAATCCCGGGCGGGGTCGCCCAACATCAAGACGGGTGAATATGAAAATCCACGATGTCATCAAAAAGGAGGTTGAAAAACTTCTTGATGCCGGATTAATTTACCCGATCTCGGATAGTCCTTGGGTGAGCCCCGTACATTGTGTACCAAAAAAGGGTGGCTTTACCGTTGTTAAAAATGATGAAAACGAGTTAATTCCTACTCGATTGGTTACGGGATGACGGGTATGCATTGACTACCGAAAGTTAAATGAAGCCACCTGTAAATGTAACACCCTTAAAAATGGGTCGTAGCAGAATATAGATATTCAGTTGATTGTTGTCCACTCATAAAAACATATGCACAAATAATAAGAATGCCTCTAATGTGCGTTTGAAAATAATACATTGGATTTAATAAAATACATGATACAAAAGCACACTGCTTTAACTTGTTCATCCTTAAAAATGTGAAGATTTTACTTCCTGAATAATATCCCTAAAATAAAATGCTCATGAATCTTTATAGCCATGATTCCAAAAACATAGACCGCCAATGAATCCATGTACCTTGAAATCCTGAGAAAAACATGCTTAAAACGGTCAACATAAAGTTGGTGAATTCATAGGTTTGTAAAAATGTATGAGTGTAGGACCGTAATTGTTTAGAGTGTGTATTGCATGGTATACAATATCCAAAACATTAAGATTGCAATGGTAACAATAATTCAAAACAGTAAGTATTGCATGGAATACAATATCCAAAACAGTAAGTATTCCATGGTATACAATATCCAAAACAGTAAGTATTGCATGGTATGCAATATCCAAAACAAGGATAAATTTCAAAGTTACTTGCGTCCAATTGTAAAATAAAGCATGTTCTCACCCCAAAACAAATTAAAACCAGAAAACATGGCTATTAACTCTCCTCAGCATGAGTGAATGAGTAATAATCGAGTAAGTGAAATAACGAGTCACGGACAAATCCGAAGGCAACCTAATCAAACATAGGTCGTATAAGTACTATGTACGTCGATAACTAATTATAGCTCATTACCATCTATTTGTAATTTAAAAATCATTGTTATAAAGTGAAAACATTTATACTTATCGTTTTGGTAAAACTAGCATAACTTATCCCTGAGTTTTTACTCAACCCGTTTCTCAGCGTTTCTTACGTCCACATCTATCGTATTAAGATATATAATAAAAATATTACATTTGGATATTTCTTATAACCCTAATGAGGTAAATTAAGTTTACTGTTCATGCATTTATAAATTAATTGTCGTGAAAATCCAGTAAATGCAACACTTATTCGTTTTAATCCCGATTAGAGCGATTCCTTCGAGAGCCGTTCTTCGATCTTAAATATCTATCAATTTTTATAAAGTTGGGTCTGTTGATGAGACATAATTTTATATTGTTCATAGTATTTAATAAATTTACTTTTACTAAACATAAAATTATCGTAAACGTCGTATATTATTCATTTTGATTTAGCTCCATTTTAGTAATGCCTTTCGAGCACGTTCTCGGTAATTGAAATATCAATTTATTTATGAGGTTTACAAAAAATTGTTATTCTGTCATGAATAGTATTTTTTATAAAAATTATTTTATAAAAGTGTTAATTATCGTAAACTTGCGAAATTCATAACTCTTTCGTTATTAATTGAAAAATTACGATTCTTATCATTTTGAAATTCTAAAAGTATGTACAATCTGTGAAAAATACTAAGCTTTCTGTTTTAGAAGTATTTTAGAACTCTTTTAAAAAGTTTATTTTATAAAACCGGTATTAACGTAAATCGTGTTTTTATCGTATCTTTTTCGTTATTAATCCGTTTTTCGAGTTTCTTACCTTTTTGGAATCGTCATGAGACGTAGTATTTTATAAAAATATAAAATGTATACCTTAAAAATCGAATTCAAACAGACCCTAATGAAATTCTTGATAAAAATATGTTAAAACTTGTTTTCGTAACTTTCTAGCTTAACCACTTTGTTACAAGTCCATTACCATGCTTATTATCACATGTCTTACATCCTTAGGGTGCCTAGTCCATGATTAGTCCATAAATTTTCCAAAAATCACAAGATCCAAGTGTGTACATACTTATTTATTCATAAACTTCCGTAAGCATACTTTTTAGTTAACTTGTCCATATATACATTTCATACATAATCCACACTTGTACAATACTTATATTCCCATTATAACATGATACCAACATTCATGTGACATATATAAAAGTTTACCAAATCATAAACAAGTGTAAAGATTCATTTTACAAGTTAATAAAAACCCAAAATGGTGATTTACTATATAGAAGTTATAAACATATAAAATCATGAATATGAAGGATGTAGGGTTTCTAGATAACCTTGATATGAAGTATGATGATGGAGAATATGAGCTAAACCCTTGTTTAGCTACTTAACCTAAGATTACAACACTTGAAAACCCTAAACCAAATGAAACCCTAATATGGAACCTTCTTTGCTTAAACACTTGTTAACCTTAAACCAAACCTTTTAATCACCTTGGGATACCTTAGATAGTTGTAAGGAAATTTTCTCTAAAATGTATGTAAATAAAATTTTGTATGGTTTGTTTTGAATGGATTGAGTTGGCCGTGGTTTAAGAGCAAAAAGGGAGAAGTATGTTGATTTTTCACTAAGAAAATGAGAGTGTGTGTGTTCTATCTCTAGCTAAGGCCTTTTATACTTCCTTGACTAGTCAAATAGACATAAGGAGGGTCTTAAGGAAAGTCTTGGTCAAGACTTGTAAGAGAAGGGTCTTTGGTTCCCTAAAAGAGACATTATCTCATGATTTCTAGGAAATGTGTTTTGAATTTAGATATTTCTTTGTATCCATCACTATGAATCCGGTTATATATGTATATATGTGATGATATTTAGTAAATTTTGGGTATTGGGTATAATTGTGGGTATTTGTTGAAGCGTAGAAAAGTTTTGGTGGTTCCGGGTATGCCTAAATGTATTTTATCGCGAAACGTAAACGTTTTAAGTAACCAATAAAAATAAAATATAAAAAGTAGATTTATTACTTATTTGCACAAAATCATATAATCTTGATTGAACTAAACTTTAATTCGAGTATGATGTGCCGGTTTACGTTTAAAAGACGCATATTTTAGCTTACGTGATTTAACGTTAATACTTGTAATTAGAATAGCAACCGAGTACAATACTGAAAATAAATAGTGAATTTATTGACAACGTTAATGACCCTAAAACACGGGGTGTTATAGCCTCCCCCCGTTAAGTGAGCCTTGTCCTAAAGGCTTAAGACGCGGCACTTGACAATGGTGCGGTCTTTGTGAAGAGATGTGGGTAAAAAAAAATAAAAAAAATTATGAACAGTAACTCCAACGGCTATGAACAGTAGCCCCAACGGCTACTTCCTCTCTTTAAATACCAAATTTTTATCCTCTATTTCTCTATACAACACTTAATCTTTCACTTACATTTTCTCTTATCTAATCCTCAAAAATGTTGCACATCATCACGCTCTTGGTGATGGCGACCGTGATAGCACTCGGCATTTATCTTGCCTACTTCCCATACGAAGAAGGATTTCAATATTTGGCCTTTATTCTAGCAATTCTCGTGCCCCTCATCGTTCTTGCAATCGGCGTGGATCTCCTTTGGAAGAAATAGATATTATTGCTAGGGGAGGGTTGTAATAAAGCTTGTATTTCCTTTATGTCCTTATGTAATCTTATTTCTAAGATAATAAATGGATGTTGTGGCAACAATTCTATTTGTTATTTTTATTTTATGTCATTCGAATATTTTTCTTACAACGCTTGGTGACTCATTTGCATTCCCCTTTTGTGTGCTTTAACTTGAGTGTTCGGGATTTGTGATGTTGGTTTAATATTTATTGTCACGACCAAAGCTCGACTTCTAGCGAGCCCCTTTTTTTTTTGCTTAACGCGTCAGTCATAACATCTTTCTAAAAGTGATAACGACTTTATACCTATGGTGGTGTCGTAACTACCAAGCTCTATGGTATTACGTATTCGTCGAAAATGGTGAATTGGTATATTCCTTAATGGCGAGTAAGCTTGTTAGTGGATCGTCCTAGGGTGACTAGGGATGCGTCTTGACTTTTAGACATAGGATTTTTTGTAAAAAAAATGATGTCGACTTCATATAGTACGGTGGTGTAAGAGTTTACTTACTGATTATTATTGTCAGTTTGGTTTCTCGCGATGATTATATTTTATGAATACGCACGCGGAACTTGATATAAATAGAAAATTATCTTTTAACAAGAAGTTTTTAAGGTGACTACTCTCAGCGTGGCATGGTCCTTCCTAAATTATACATAGTTGATCAGGCCATGAAATAATTGCGAGTTACTAACCTGCAGTACTCATTTTCGTCAAATAATGTATTAGATTTGACTCTGCAAAATAGAAAGTTAAAGTAAAGTTGATGAAAATTTTCACAAACATGATTTGAAGGTACATTTTGTAATTGTTCGTACAACAGAAATTTAAGAGAAATACAACGAGAACTCCCAAGGAGATAAAGTCTAAGATAGTTCCAACTTAGGATTTATTAGGCACAGCGAGACAACTTTTTCTTTTACGCTTCGATCTCATCTTTAATGTTGTTAGGGTCTTGATCGGTGTCTCCTCCTCTTAAGGCATGCACCACTCCACGTGCTCTAGTACCTTCAGCTTGGTTTCCATGGTTTCGATTCTTCAATTATGGGCAATGACTCCTATAGTGCCCTTCATCCCCACATTCATAGCAAGTAAGGGTTCTTTGATTCCTGGCGGCAGCAGGATTCCAACAATCTCGGGTCATGTGGCAAACCTTCTTGCAATTCCTGCACTTTACAGTACATTGGCCATTGTGGTTTTTAAACTAAACCTTTTATATATATAATATATAATAAAATATATATAATAAGTATAATCTAAAAATAATCAATGAAACCGAGAAGTAGTATAGAATATTCCCGGGTCGTTTATCCCCAACGAGGCTGTGCTTGAGAATCGATACAGTCGGAAAATTGGAGTTTGAATGAGATTAATGATTTGGGAGTTTAGAAAGCTAAATTAATCAATAATAAGCAAAAACGATTGAGAAAAACCTAAAAATTATGAAATTAAACTGAAAAACGAGAGCAGGAATCCCGAACAAGGGGTCAAAAACCTAAAATCTTAAAAATTAACCCTACAAAGAAATTTTTACTTCTAATCTACTCTAGGGGTCTAATAATGAAGAATGAAAAAGACTAGACTGAAAACGGAGTTAATTTGAGTTAAAAACGAGTCAAAACGAAAACCGGGCCCGAGACCCGAGCTTTAAAAATCAAAAGTTTACAACAATGACCCTACGAAAGTTTTTCTATTTTTCCTACGAAGAAAATGATAAAAGAAAATTTTGTAAAAAAAGAAAAATATTTTTTTGATAAATTTTCTATTTTTTATGAATTTTGTTAACTTTTAATGAAAATAAATTATAAAAAATACTAAACTAATTTTTAAAAATCCGAAAAAATTATAGAAAATACCTAATGCTAAGACAGTCCTAAAAAATAAGAAACTCGAAAATGAGCTTAAAAATAAGCTCAGAATAAGCTTAAACGGGCTTATAGCTAAATGGCCTAAAAAGGCATAAAACACAATTTTAGGAAATAAGCTGAATTCTCATTAAACTTTAAAAGAACATTACAAAGTAAAAAAATTATACTAGTTTTTAACTAAAGACTACTGAACTCCTTTGCCTCAAAGGCTTACAAAGACTTATATAGAAAACGAGCTAGGGTTCTATCTCTTTGGTCCTCTTGTCTTTTTGTCCTCTTCTTCCTTGTGCTAGTTTGCTAAGACAAATGAGTCATGTGTGCTTGTTGTGTGTGTAGAAGACATAAAGCAATCTGAACCCTTCATCTTGAGTGTTGCCCAATCAAACATTTTCAACCCTTGATCGAATTTTGAAACTTAGGATTGCCAGCGTGGACTTGACCATGTGGGGGGTGGGGCTTAAGAGAGTGAAGGGTTTGGAGTGTTGTGGTGAGGTCAACGAGGTATGAGAGGGACAGGTTATGGGGTTAAGAAGTTTGGCGGGAAAACGGTGGTGAAGATAAACAGTGTTTTAAACACAGGTTTTTTTTTGAGTTTATAAATAAAGGTTTGGGTTTGCCCATGAATGGCCCTTCAACGATTATATATGTCTTGCAAATTTCGTCCTTATGGTTAAACAGATTTTTGAAAATGACAGAATCACCCCCTTAGTTATATAACACTTTTTGCAAAGGAAGTCCTTTTGTGTTATAAGTTTCTGCCATTGGCAGGAACACCCCTTGTGGTTTATATTTTAGGGAAATGGCAGTTTGGGTCCCTCACAAGTGTTTTCTTCATTTTCTTCTTTAAATAAGTTAGGGATTTGGCAATTTTGGCCCCTAAACTTATTTTTCTTCATTTATGGCTTCGGGTTTGACTTTTGGGTTTGTCGGGGTTGACTTTTTTTAGACTTGGGCTTTATCTTTACCATACTTTTCCATTTCGTGTCCGGTTTTGTCGTTTTGGCTTCGTTTTTCGTCCTTTTCTTAGATATCCATTCCTGCACAACACAATTAGCAAAACAAGCATATTTTTGGCATTTTAAGTCCGTTTTTGGTTATTTTAGCTTGTTTTTAAAGGTAAAAGGTATGTGTAATTAAACACATATCAAAAATCCCCCATACTAAGGTATTGTCGTGTCCTCACGCAATGCTATGAAGTAAGAATTTAAAAAACTAAGAATCTCAATCACCCTCGACTAATAATCTCGAAAAGTAGCTAGGTGTTCATCAAGGGAATTAAAGACTCCTAAGTTTTAAAAATCCTCGTCTTTACCATTTTTATATGGATTAGGATCCTCTCATTTTCAACTTTCTCATGTTCTTCTCAAGTTCATATGTTGTGAGAGTAGGTAAATTAATATATCACATATTTTATTTATTATGACCCCACTAGTTTATTTACTTTTATTTCATTGGTTCAACATGACAAAACATTAGACACAAACTTTAGAGGATCTCAATTCTTTTTATATATATACACTTATTCCTACACATCTTTTTGTATTTTTCATTTTTCTCATTTTTTTTGTAGTTTTCATATTGTTTGACTTTCGTTATTTTATAACTTTTAGGGATCATAGAACAAGATGCATTTCGATCCGAGAATGCCCCAAAAAGGATAAATTCATCGTTCTCGACTTTTCACTTATTCCAAACCAAGCTTAAAACGAAATCACCGTTAATTATGAGTTAAGATGCTAACACTACTCATATTTGCAACTTGTAAACTTTTCACTCCCGACAATTATTATATCTTAGGTGTATGTGCTATTTTGAATTTCAACCATGGATCAACGTTTTGCAACATTCTATGTTTCACGTTCCACCCGAGAAAAATGAGTTTGAAGGCGAGATCATCCCATGTAGCGACTTTCGTCTCGGCACATCCCAACCTTGCGGTTAAGTGACCAGGCTTTTGACACCCCACAGAGACTAGTATCGGGACTCACGGACCTTAGGTTTCATAAACTCTTAGGTTTTCCGTATGCACATAGCTTATAAAATAGAATAGCCAAAGTTCAAAAGCATATTTGAATTTAACAAAAAGAGATCTTTTATTTATTTATTCACACTTAATTTTAATGTTTAGATATAAAACCCTAGCTTTCCATTCTAAAACCCTAGTTTCACTTTTCTTGATTAATACTTGAAAATGCTTAGCCAATGCTTGGAAACACCTTAGAATATCTTAGGATGGATGTGTATAGATGTGTATGGGTTGTAGAAAAATCCTATGGATTTATTAATTGAGGGTGTTTGAGCCGTGGCTTCAAAGAGAGAAAAAGGGAAGAGATTTTGATTTTTCTAAAGTGTTAAGCATGTATGTGATCTCTCATCACTAGATACATGTATATAAGGTGCAAAACTATAGTCAAGGAGACAAAGCATGGTCCAAGGGATGGTCTTGGTCTTAGGGATGGCCATAGTTATGGTCATTAGTCAATTAGACAAGTATGGTGTAATATTAATGAGGTAAGGTGTACATTTGACCAAAGGAAGAGTTTTCTATGTATAACTTTGTATAAAAGGCAAGAATTTCGGCAACATAAGTTATAGATGATATATTTTGAGTAAATTTTATGTATTGGGTATAAATGTGGGTATTTGTTGAAGCGTAGAAAAGTTTTGGTGGTTCCGGGAGTGCCTAAACGCAATTTATCGCGAAACGTATACACTTTACGTATCCGATAAAAAAAATTTAAAAAGTTAATTATTACTTTCGTAAAATAATATATTGCTTGTTTGACGAAAACTGTCAATTCAGTTAGTGTCCGTTTTTAATGTTGGTTGTTGATTTATAGTTCACGCGATTTAACTTAACACTTAAAATTAAACGAACGCGTACGAGCAAAGAAAAAAATAAATATAGTGAAAAATGACAAAACTGATGATGTCATAAAATGACCTGAAAATACAGAATGTTACACCTTGAGCGTTTGGATATCGAATTATGTGTTCGTGGACAGAGTGGTTTCTGGGCTAGTCTGAGGGTTGAGCCTAACCTAATTTCACAGATCAAGACAGCTCAGAAGGATGACGGAGAAATCTGGGGAATTATTCAAATATTTTAAAATCCAAGCAACCAAGTTTCGCGTTGATGACGATGGCTTTTATGGTAAAGGTACTAATTTATGCGTACCAGAGGATCCTACACTTCGAGAAGCCTTGATGACTGAGGCACATAGTTCTCCATTTTCAATCCATCCAGGTTCGACGAAGATGTACCACGATCTCAAGCAACACTTTTGGTGGAGTGGTATGAAACGCGATGTGGCTACGTTTGTGTCAAAGTGTTTAACATGTCAGCAGGTTAAGATTGAACACCAACGTGCAAGTGGGTTATTGCAACCATTAGAGAGTCTGTTTGGAAGGGACGAAATATCCATGGATTTTGTTACCGGGTTACCACGGACTCAGAGGAAGCACGATGCTATCTGGGTTGTTGTAGATCGCTTGACTAAATCGGCACATTTTCTTCCTATCCGTAAGGATTACCCCGTTAGTAAATTAGCAGAAATGTTCCAACAAGAAATTGTTCGATTACACGGTACTCCATCAGCGATCGTGTCAGATAGAGATCCACGTTTCACGTCTCGTTTCTGGAAAGGTTTACAAAAAGCTTGGGGAACCAGGCTCAAGTTTAGTACAGCTTTTCATCCTGAGACCGACGGACAGTCGGAGCGTACGATTCAGACATTAGAGGATATGTTACGTTCATGTGCTTTAGAATGGGCAGGAAATTGGGATGACTATATATGTTTAGTGGAGTTTGCCTACAATAACAGTTGGCATGCGAGCATTAAATGCGCTCCTTTCGAGATGTTGTATGGTAGGAAGTGTCGTGCTCCTATTTGTTGGGATCAGGTTGGTGAACGTATTCTTGAGGGTCCGGAGATGATTGAGGTGACTAATGAAAAGGTCGCCGTCGCCAGGGAAAAGCTTAAGGAAGCTCAGACTCGTCAGAAGAGTTACGCCGACAGGCATCGCAGAGCATTAGAGTTCCAGCCGGGTGAGCATGTTTTCTTGAAAGTATCACCTACACGTGGAGTCAGGCGTTTTGGTATCAAGGGCAAGCTTAGTCCTCGTTTCATAGGACCGTTTGAGATTCTTGATCGCGTTGGTGAGGTTTCCTATCGTTTGGCGTTACCTCCTCAGCTATCTCATGTCCATAATGTGTTTCATGTATCATTACTCAGAGGTTACAAGTATCATCCTCTTCACGTTATCTCTTATCCATTCGATCAGATCCGTGAGGATTTATCTTACACGGAAGAGCCTGAGTCTATTCTAGACCGTCAGGACAGAGTCATGAGGAACAAGACGATCCCTTTTGTCAAAATTCTTTGGAGGAATCATCCCGAGCGGGAAGCCACTTGGGAGACCGAGGAGTCTATACGGACTTCTTATCCTCATTGTTCGTCCATGATCTGGTATGTCCTTTTCATCTGTGATCATGTTTTCTAAATCGAGGAACGAATTATTCTTTTAAGAGGGGGAAAGTTGTAAAACCCTAAAACAGACAAGTGCAAAATTACCAAAAACCCCTAAGTCCGAAAATTTAATAAAAGCAGAATAAAATTCAATCAAGTGATATAAACATATTAAAATACATCATGTGACAAGTATGAACTTTTTATAAGATTAATAATATCCTTATATTATGCAAGAAAAATAATAAATATTATATATATGTATTTATTATGCCGAAATTATGTATTTATATACTTATACAATTAATTTAAATACATTAAATCAAGGATAATATTAAGATAAATTTATTTTAATAATAAAAATTAGATATTAGTCCATTCAAAACCCAAAATCTCGGCATTTTCTTTTGTATATCTTTTTATATACAATTTTCATTTGTAAATCTCTTGAAAACCATTTCCGAAACCCTAAATAATTTAAGTGGCGGCACCATATTTTTTTCAAGGCAAGGAACGATTTTTCTAGGGTTCTTGGAGATCAAGGGAAGCTAGGAAAATTGCTGGTTCATTGGGTTAAGGTGTGGTTGAATTTATGGTACTCAATTGACTCTAAAAATCCTTCATAAATTCATAAAATCATCAACAATTGTCAAAGGTATTTTTATAACTCAAGTTTCATCATGTTAATTCAGTATGTTCATGAGAAAAATTATTAGGCATGATCTAGGGGTCGAATTAGATTAATCATGTTCTAAACCCTAATTTTTAGCAAGAAATGAAATCGGCATTTAAATAATTATTACCAACATTTTATATTTTTCTCAGCTTGTATATATCATGTATAAGTCAGATAAAATGCTAAATAAATTTTAGAGGAACTCGAAATAATTATTGTGGAATTTTCAATTCTTGCCGATTTTGAATTATGAAAGAAATGAAGAAATAAATTGGAAAACGACTTAGGGTTAGGGTTTGGTTATTTTTCTTATGCTTAATTAATGCCAATGATTGTGTAATGATTTCTTAATAATTGGGGAAAAATCAATTTAGGGTTTTGTGGATTAAATGCATGCCGAATTAGGTATTAAAAGTAAAGGGACTTGTGTTGTAATTTTAAAAACTATAAGGACTGATTATGGCATGTTAATATAATGTATAGATTCTGGAAAAAATGAGTGGAAGGGTATAAATGTCATTTGATAATTATTATGGGTTAAACATGATTAATTATATATAATATATATATAATTCGAATTGTATTTAAAACTGAGGGACTAAAAGTGTAAATTATGAAAAGTACAAGGTATGATCAGTAATTAAAGTATTAAGTATGAAAATACCATATTTGATATTATAAGGGCTTGTTTTGCAAAAATGGATAATTAAAGATCATGTTTAATTAAATTAATAACTAAAAGGACTAATTACGTAAATTATGTAAGATCAAGGATTTGGATTGTAAATACAGAAATAGAAACCTGCTAATTATAGAAACATGCTATTTATAGAAACCTGCTATTTATAGAAACCTGCTATTTATAGAAACCTGCTAATTATAGAAACATGCTATTTATGGAAACTTACTATTTATAGAAACCTGCTATTTATAGAAACCTGCTATTTATAGAAACCTGCTATTTATAGAAACTTGCTATTTATAGAAACCTGCTATTTATAGAAACCTGCTATATATAGAAATCTGCTATTTTTAGAAAGTCTATTTTTGGGAAGTTTAATTATGGAAACTTATTAAATCAGGAAGTTATCATTTAAGGAAAGTTAATTAAGGAAAGTCTATTTTTGGAAACTTACTATAATTAGAAGCTGCTATTTTTGGAAGTAACCAATACAACAAGAATACTAATCATGGAACATACTAATCATGGAATATGTTAATCATGGAACGTACTAATCAAGGAATCATGCCAAAAATAGAAAGTTACTAAAAATGGAAAGTAACCTTAATCATGAACAAGTTAACATGTAGATCGCATTAAGCAGGAGTAGCTTCCATCTTCTTATCTATCTCTTTCCGTTACTGCTGGACATAAGGTACGGATATTCCGTCCTTTCAGTAAGGACATTCTTTCTTTTCATGATTCATCCTCAGAACTGCAAGTTCCACCATTTTATGTCCTTTTTTTTTTTTCCATGATCCTTTACATGTTTGATTTCAAGACTTATTCTATTGCCCGAGCTATATATACGCATGACCATGATTTACATGACTTACCACCTAGTCATAGAGGTACCATGACCGTGACACATGAGGCACCTGTGTCACGACTCTTTCGCGTTGAGAGTGATTTCACGCGGCGTCCCTTTTCATGTTACCAGATTATATTTCATGTTTGGCCATTATTATTCAGGGGCGTATGGGTGCATCCTAGTTTACATGTTCATGGTGATTGGTTGGTGTGTGCTCTACATCCCATCACATTGGAGCTGATCCCTCCACCCATATTATTATAAGAGGTCACCCCTCTATTACATGTTGAGGCGCCCCGCTATTATGCATGTATTCCGACATTATTATTAAGAACATGTATGATTATATGAGCTCCGTGGCATCCTTATTATTTATGTTTATACTATCCATGATATCTCATGACATCTTTGACTTCACGTTACCATGCTTTACATGTTTATTTCCTATTCTTCATGACGCATTCTCCAGGTTTCCTCATGACACTTATGATCTTTCCGCTGCTTTATACTTATTATCCAGGCTTTCCCCCCCTTCATACTTATTGCTTACATTGTAATTATATCCGTTCACTGAGCGTTATGTCAGCCGAAAGTTCTTTCTCTTTCTAAACGGCAGGTATCGCTAGAAGGGAGATTTGGGCCTGAGAGAGTGTGTGCTTAGGCAAGTGACCTGTTTAGCTTTTCCTTTCTTTAGATCGCATAGCATTTTTGATGGCTATAAGCTATCTGGACACATGTTTCGTCCTTTAGAAACTTCTTTACGTTATTCTGTGATCTCAGCTAATTGGAGCCGATGTTTGATTCCGGCTTTCCACCTTGTCCTATGTTATCATTTATGACTTTATGCCTTTATTATGCTTTGATATGACACCATGATTATGACGTTTCGGCCTACTCTCCGGAGCGGGTTTGGGTCGTTACAACGACGCAAGATCTTATGAATTTCATCACATGCAACAAGTATAATCAATTCAAATAGTCGAAACAAACGAAACAAATATAAAAAGAATGCTTAAATTGCTATCTTAGCAAGATCGGACTCGATAGAAAAACTAGCTTGCCCCTTGTTCCTTTTTGGCCGTGACCTCAAACCCAAATCCAAACCCAAACCAAAACCAAATCCAATTCTAACTAAACCAAATCAACCTAAACTAGTCTTGATTAACATTCAAACAACAAAACACACCTTTGTGTGTCTCCTTTGGTTCGAACCCTCAACCAAAACCAAAACCCCTTTGGTTTTCAAATTAAATCTCCCTCCAACTTCTTTATATTACTTCCCCACTAATCTAACCATCTTTAATCAAATCAAAACCCACCAATTTAATAAAACTCAACCATACATAAACCTTAATGCATGTAACCTTTTTCACCTTAGATGATTATATTAACACCATCTAAACTCATTTGCTATTTGGAAAATCAAAAACATCAAGAGTAGGGGTGTTTGCTTGTTCTTCCGACCCCAAAAGAAAGAAGAAAAAAGAAAACAATGTTTTCTACTTGATTCTTGACTGACCTAACTATTTTTTAGTGATGTTTGTATAGGTTTCAATGATCAAAACTTGAAAAAAGGATTTGTATATGTGTGTGTGAGGGTGGCCGGACAAAAGCAAAGAAAAGGAAGAAGAGAAATTAAATTTTTTGAGATATGTGTTTACTAATGAATATAAAGGGATTATTTGGAAGAGATATAACACAATGATTATCATTGGAACTCAAAATATGTTGAGTGTGTGTTCTTGTGTCCATAGCCGGCTATAAGAGGGCTAGAACATGCAAAAGTATTTTTTATTGTATTTTCTTTACATGTATTTCTTTGTAAACGTTGAATTAAAGTAACACTTACATATAATTTAAATAAAAACATAAATGTTAAGCGCGAGTTTAGCCAAGGTCAAGGAACAAAGACGACAAGGTTCGCAAAATAATAATTTATGATCATAAAAATAATAACGAGACGCGTCGTAAATTTTACGATGCTTAAAACGTTTAACGGACGCGCGGTCAAACGTTGACTCACGAAACGTCCAAAAATAAAATTTCTAATTTCCGTTCGAAATACAATACGAAAATAATTATTCTCGACAAATAAAATTTTAAATGTCGACGTTCGTTCACACGAATTTATAAAATAATAATAATAATGACGTCAGATTCGCGATTGTCATACGCGTCGTAAAACTCGTGTTGTTACACCGCACTTTGGCCCTTTTCATTAATTCTTCATTTATTTCCTTTCTAGATTCTTCCTTTAACGACCGTTAGTGCATTTAATGGGATTCTTTTGACACTTTTGGTCCTTCTCGTTATCTTTGGTCCTGAAACATTTATTGTACCAACAAACGACAAAACTTGCAATATTTCATGCGTTAACATATATATATATATATATATATATTTTACGTATTTTCGAGGAATATTTTATGTATATTTGGAGCGTTGTATGTATACATGCGCATGTATTACATGCGCATGTATGCATACATGCGCATGTATGCATACATGCACATGTATGCATCATCTATACATACATGTACATCTATACATACATGTACATCTATACATACATGTACATCTATACATACATGTACATCTATACATACATATACACATATATATATACATATACACATATATATATACATATACACATATATATATACATATATATATACATATATACATATACATATACATATATACATATACATATACATATATACATATACATATATATATATATATATATATATATATATATTAGTTCAATTCATCAACTTCACTTGGGTTGGAGGAACCTTGCTTTCCCCTCATACTTAGGATAAGCATACTACTTCAACGAACTTAGAAGTTTGCAATCTTCGCACTTCATTATGATAGTGATACCAACATTTACGTTTTTCAATTCGTACGGATAAAATTTCAGATAATTTTATTAAAAATCTTTTTGAACAAAATTATTGTTTCCTTATATTTATATTCTTATCACCTCTTAATCAGTAAAATGTTTATAACACGCGAACGCGTTCCTACTGCGGTCTCATAAAGATTTCAAGCACAAGTTCTAGAATTAATAAATCACCGGCACACTCATATAATTTTAAATCGATAATAATGTTCCAGAAAAGGCGACAAAACTACACATACACAGCCGTAACGACGAATGAGATATTTCCAATTACTCACTCCTTAACTCGAAAAAGCTAAAGATAAAAATCATCTTAGGTATCAAAGATGGATACCTGAATTCTTAAAATCTAATCCTCAAAATTTTTTCTAGGTGGTATAAATATGCTAGTGATGTTATCAATCCTGAGTCAGATTGCTTATATGTGATCAATAAAATGTTATTTTCAAAAATTTCCTTTAACTTTTTTTTATAAAACTAATTTTAACTTTTCTAGTTTATCTCCCCCCATACTTAATATGAGCATTGTCCCCAGTGTAAAAATATTATAGAGAAAGATAAAATGGGAAAGTGAAATAATACTTTACTCATGAAGAATTACATGAATCATTTGCTCGCTCGATTTCCGCTTCACGCCTTTCTTTTTCTTTTTTTTCCTGTTACAAATATAAACATTGCATAGCACACAAATCATAATAATAATAATAATAATAATAATAATGTTTAGAGAATTGTTTTTAAAACACACGTGACCCGACATGCGGTTACATAACCAACTCGTATCGTCTCGACACTACTCATCATCATCCTATTGTTGCTGATACTACGATGGATACTGTGGTGGTGGAGGTGGGTATTGCTGATAATACTGGTCATACTATGGCTGAGCATAGCCAGGTGGGTTGTAGGCTCCTTGCAGTAGAACACTGTAAACCCCAGCCATGTGCTCAAACACTCCCTGGTACCTGTCCTAATGATATGACTGCCTATACTCCATTTGCTGTATTGCGTCTTGGCGTATCTCCAAACTACTCATCCTATCATACAAATCCTGCATA